>JAJGRW010000675.1:1530961-1552200 GCA_025461045.1 Carex parvula | reverse complement strand
TGTTCCATTTTCCTTTTGCTACCTGAGCATGCATACAAGCCTGCCATATATATAATATAGATATATATATATATATATATATATATATATATATATATATATATATATATATATGAGTAAGGCTACGGTGCTTTGCAAAGTAAACCACCCCGTTTACTTCGGGCTACTTTTTGGATTTTAAAAATTCAAATAACCGATCCGAACCGTTCAATATGTTCTAAACATTGAAATGTGCTTGGAGACCAAATTTTACATTTTTTGGAATTTTTTTACTATTTATTAAGCCACTTTAAAAATCGCTGATCCGATGGCAAACAGTAAAAAACAGTAAAATTTTCTGGACCACCGGATCAGAAACTTTCAAAGTGGCTTAATAAATAGTAAAAAAATTTCAAAAAATGTAAAATTTGGTCTCCAAGCACATTTCAATGTTTAGAACATGTTGAACGGTTCGGATCGGTTGTTTGAATTTTTAAAATCCAAAAAGTAGCCTGAAGTAAACGGGGTGGTTTACTTTGCAAAGCACCGTAGCCTTACTCATATATATATATATAATCTGGCTAATATGCTACGCGTATATAAGGGTCCCTCCGTGCTACGGTTCACTTTTTGAGTTTTTAAAATCCTAACGGTCGATCCGAACCGTTCAACATGATCTCCATATGAATATGTACTTGCAAACCAATATTTACATTTTTTAGAATTTTTTTACTATTATTAAGCCACTTTAAAATCGCTGATCCAATGGTCCAGAAAAGTTTACTGTTGTGTACAGATTAGTGTTTTTTCGAAGTGAAGAAATTGAAGAACTTTTTGAGGGTACATGAGAAATTAATCCAATTGTAGGGAATATATTTGTCGGAGTTTCTCATCAATTTGTTTCAAAAATAGAACAAAAGGAACAAAAAGGGTTTGACAGTGGTACCTCAATGAACATATTATTATCTTTTTCAAAGGAATGAGTCAAATTCTTTTACAAAGAAATAGATCGAAATTTTTTGTTTCTGAGGTTCAACTGTTTAAAAATGAGTTGAACTTAAAAAAAAATGGTCTTATGAACTATGATTCAATGTAAAATTTATTACTTCAATGTTTTACATTATTCTCTAAAAATGTTTTATGTAACTTCATTTCTTAACATAATTTTCCTAAAAAAATTGAGTTTCCGAACTAATTTGACGGATTTCAACCGATTATTCCTATTTTGATTTCACGGTCAATTAACCGGTTCCGTTTCAGATAAAAATTAATAAAAATATTTTAGTAAAACTATTTAATTACATGCTTACAGCTTTTGTTTTATAGTAGCCTTTTTTTATTTGCAAATATTTTTTAGGCTGTACCTTTTATACACAGATAAAACCTGGTCATCCCCTATTTATCATGGTTACAACTAGCAGTATTTTAGTACTTTAAACCTATCAGTTCACATAAACAAAAGTTGTTTTAATTAAGGAAATGATAAGTTATCCCTAACGGCTTTATACTAACTGACACATGCAAAAAGCAATCCCTGTCACTTCTCTTCCAAGAATGTGCAATTTTGTTCACTTCTCCAAAAGTGATATTTTTAACGCTAGTGTTATATTGTTTTGTCTGTCTAATTTTAATCTTTGGAAGCATCTCCAATAGGTATCTGATTTTGGTCTATCCCGTCTGGCAACACCGTACCAGACCTGAGCCACATCTCAACTTGCGCACAAGGCACTCTAGGCTACCTCGGTCCAGAGTATTTTTGTAATTTTCAGCTAACAGACAAGCGTGATGTATATAGCTTTGGAGTAGTCCTTCTAGAACTTCTCAGTCAGAACTCTCTCTTTCAAGTTGGGGATGGCTCTTTGACAATTATAACAAAGATATATCGCTCAAGACAGATTTTTATTTTGACAATTTTAATAATTTTAAATATGAAATTTAAATTTAAAATTCAATATTAAAGAAATAATTAATATTATTCATATATTGTATCTATAGAATGTGATGAGATATGTGTATATTTTATCATATATCATATCTTTGATGTATCGATTAGACTATATTAAATTCAATTATGAGACTATCCCTCTGTCTAATAACATATATATAATTTACTTTCAAAGTTTTAATTTAATTTAATTCTTTTGAGAATATCCTTTTTTTTATAAGAGGGGAACATATCCACCGATTTTATATTGAGACAACATTACATTATTTTTTAATTGGTCCCAAACGACTCGTACCACTTACAAAAGAAAGAACCTAGAATCTACAAATAGTCAAATACAAACATAGAGTAGAATTAGGTTGTTCTTAAGTTCACTAAGTTTCTGTGAACTCAATTCTAAAATTTATTAGATTGACTTCAAACAATGAATCCTAACCGTTGAAACCCTTGTACCTTACGAGTGATGGGCCAACATGTAAAAGTTTTAAATTTTGGAATTAATTTTGTATAGAGTCAAGTGGTAAAAAAACGTTCAAAAAATGAATAAATTAAAATTAATTTATAAACTTTCTAATTTTGACTGCTTGACTTTATACTAAATTAATCCGAAAGTTTAAAATTTTCGTATGTATATACATCACTTGTAAGTAAGATGAATTTCAACAGTTCGGATTCATCATTTAAATTCAATCCGAAAGATTTTAAAGTTGAGTTCAGAAAGAGAATTTGGTGAACTTAGGAACGCCCTAGTTCTACTACAAACATATATAACAACCATACAATTACAACTCAAACAAAACATCATCACAAATCTGAAAAGAACATCAGATAGAGAAAAACAGAATCTTCGGCCTTTTAAGAAGACCTATTATCAAAATTATTAAAAGAATAATTATTGTAGGAGTGATGCCAGAACAGATGATTTAATTTGAGTTTGATTCAATTTGTTTTTCATCCTTAAAATTTTAAGGGTTATACAATACCAAAGCAGAATTGTGTAGAATTTCCTTTTAGTATTTAGAATATATGATTGCCTTCCTTTAATTCCAAAAAAAGGACTAGCTAATTCTGCTATATCGTTACTTGAGTGCAGTTTAGGTCAGATGATCATGGGAAGTAAATTTGAGTCCGATGAGAGCCGTCTGATGCGCCTTTAAAATTCGTATGCATGAATCTCAAAGCGAGACGCACATATATTAAGATGCATTGGGCGTCTCTAATATCCATCAGACCCAGATTTACTCCCCATGACTATAGAACCTACACTTTTCTCCATTAACATAGCTGTTATTATTCCTCAAACAATATCATACTAGTTTATCCTAAAAATTTAAGTATGTTTTATTCTTACATCCTTGTAACATAATTTATAAACCAATTGTAACCGACAACATGATGATTGTAACAGAATTGTTATATAATTATTTTATTAAATCAGTAATTGATTTACATTATTGCAATGAATGTTACAATTGTCACAATAAAATTTAAGGATGCAAATATTTTAAATCACACAACTAACAAACACAGACACACAAAAATGAGTTTGGCTACTATGACATCATTGTTATTTTAGCCGTAATGACACTGACTTCAAAATTTATCAAATAAGTTTCTGAACAATTAATATAAACCGCTAAAACCAATCTACTTCACAAGTGATGCATTTACATGCAAAACTAGTAAATTTTTGAATTCCTTTAATATATAGTCAAGTGCTAAATAAATACATGAAATTAACTTAAAAAACTTCTTATTTTGACCGCTTAACTTCATACAAAATGAATTAAAAAATTTATAAATTTTACATGTAAATGCAACACTCCTAAGGTAAATCGGTTTGAACAGTTTGGATTCGTTGATCGAAGGCCATTTGATGTATTTTGATGTGAAGTGTCAAAATACACCCTACCAATCAAGAGATCCCGTTAAGGCTTGTCTCAATTGGTGCAAGGAGATATGTGACTAGCCCCAAAAGAATTCAGACTTCACTTACTGGGTACGTCGCCCTACTATCTTGGTTATATTAGGTGTCTCCATGGTAAGGCACGACAATGCGACATTCGTCTGCAAATGACGGGACTCTCATGTATACTTTGTTGATCTAATTAATGGTATCTCTAGCTAAGGTCTCCACCACTAATCTAGTATTTTTATTCTCTCTTATTCCAATTCAATTAGTCCAATGGTGACTAACTTCTATGTGTGGCCATCACATGACGGTCTAGACTAATAAACAAAATCAAGTAAGATCGGACATAAAGCGTAAAAGCAATCGAACAACAAAAGGCTAAACAATAATCAAATGAAAGTATATATCAAAACATCATGAATAACAAGATTTACTACCAACCCTAAGAATCTAAACTTAGCCGCTATACGGCATATTTACAAAGAGATAAGAGAAAGATACAACCATACACGAAGTACCCTCCTACTTAATCTCTACACATTCCCTCTTCTCACCTAAGAAAATAGAAAACACCAAAGATACAAAGATATGTTTCTGTTCAGTCCAGAGGTCTTATATAGGAGTGAAGGGGCGCCTGGAGATGAGTAGAGTCCAAGTTATCTGATCTGGATATAGTTGTCAAAGATCGGGCACCTTGGGTACGGTCCGTATTGGCTAATATGGACCGTATGTCGCTCCAGGAGTTAATGCGTATTTGGCCTTCATTAGTCTGTACTAGGGCTCTGGTCCGTATTGGCTAATACGTTCCGTACCAGAGCCTTAGTCTGTGAGTGCGTTTTTCCGATCGACCTAATTCTTGCTCCAAATGATGTAAAATAGCTCCAAAACATGATTCCTACACTAAAACATAAAATAGGGCAACTAATAACCTTTTTCACATAATAATTAAACATAAATGTGAGAAAATAAGACAAAACCTAAGACAAAATCCTACATAATTCACAACCAAAATGAGCTTGATTAATTTTTAACACAATAAAAATATATATTGTCAAGATATTTTCTTCTCCGTTTGGTTACAATATAAGACATTACTTAGATGAATGACAATTATCTCCGGTACTGATGGTGTCCAATTAGTAGATGGAAATGGGAATATATATTAGTGTTTGATTCTTGCATTCAGAACAGGTTCGTTTTTGTAAATTTGAATCGCGATACATAATTAAGGGAAATATGCTCATCAGTAATTAAAAAATTTAAATTCTTCAAAATATGATTATTATAATGAGCTTTTACAAAAATAATAAATATACTATCATATTTATAAAACTCAGACCTAACTGGTTTCTATTTATAAATTTATTTGTCTTTTATAATTTTATCAATATGAGTTGGCCAGAGATACTAGTGGCAACTAGTATAATCGTGTAAATAATTTCATCATGGTACATATTAGTATAAATACTTTAAAAAAAATTGTATTCGATATATACATTATCTAACTGAAAAATTTGTTACATGTCTACAAAAAAATTGTTGTTTGAATTACATATTTTTAAAAATCTTTTATGCCCTTATTAAAGTCTAATAAAAAATAAAGAGGTGTCAAACTTGATGAGAGTAACTAGGAAGTAGGGATAGAGAGGAAGAGAGAGGGAGAAATGAGGTTCCCACAAATACATTTTATTAATTATTTTAGAGGAGAGATATTTTGTTTGAAAATTTTAGAAAATAGAGCAATCTCTACCAACCCCTGATAGTTAAATGTAAAAGATAAAAAAAAATCAACAAAAGAAATGTGATTTATTTATTTTAGGGCGAGAGCAGTTTGGGTCCGATGGATTTGGGACCGTCCGATCTGCTTTAAGATTCGTGCGCATGAATTTTTAAACAGACGCAAAAGTTGTGGGTGCGAATCTTAAAGCAAATTTGACGGTCATCGAACTCATCAAACTCACTCTGAGTTCGATGGGCATCGGACCCAAATTGGTCTTTTCGGGCAGGCTGTGCAAGCCAAGCATGGGATCATGAAGCATGGCAGTACCAGTATGGCACTGAAAACTCAATTTTATTAGCGGAATTGGAGACGTGGCAATTAATGCTCGATCAGATCTCATTAAATACTCTGACCCGTACTCAGATGAAGTCCACCAGCACCTGATACAATTAGTGCATGCATGCTGCTGCGCAGACATTTTTTATTTGTTTGGATTTCTTTCACTACAGCAATCATACCCATCAGCGACCGTCCAAATCGGTCGCTGATGGATCTACCAGTCGCTGATGTCCAAAATCGGTAGCAGATGACCCGGACGCACTTGCTTCGTTGGACCACCCCGCTGACGTCACCGGACCAAATCGGTCGCTGAAGCCTACTTTCGCCGGTCTCTGAAGGGTCATCTCCGAAAACAATTTAATTATTTTTTTATTGCCTGAGAGAGGGTCTTCAGCGACCGGCGACTAAATCGGTCGCTGCTGCCGGTCGCTGAAGACTTGTTTTGTTGTAGTGTTTGTCTGAAAGTTTTGTCGAAGATCGGATCTAAATAGTCTGATTTGTGTGAAAGTTCATACAAACAATGAAAATTTAGAGTAGAGTTAAAATCCTTCATTATTTTGGTGTTATAAATATGTTTTATATTTTAATTTTCGTTTTTAAAATTCAACAGTCGATTCGAACTGCTTCATATTAAAGTGTGTTTGGAGACTAAATTTTATATTTTTTTCAAATTTTTTTTTACTAATTTTTAATATAGAGATCATATTGAGTAGTTAGAATTAAATTAGATCTCCATATTAAAATGTGCTTGGAGATCTAATTAATACTATTGTCATTGTCTAACATGTGCTGCATATATAGTTTTGCAAACCTTAATTAATTAGAAATACATCAATTTAATTGAATATATTAAATAAAAAAATATTATCATATATTCGTACTAAAAGGTTTGATTAGAATAAAGAATCTTATTAAAATTTCGGCAGAGCAATTTGGCGATAATTATTTAGATAAAATCCTATGAAACAATATTTGAATAATTAGGAGGAAAATTATGTCTTGTCAAAAGTTCCTTGTTTTATTGGATAATGAAAGATTCTCTTGTAAAGACAAACGCTGTTGAATAATTAATTTGCAAACATGATATTACTAAATATGGAATTTTAATACTTTTTTTTTCAATGCTTGTACGTAGCTTGGCATGGCAAGTGCGCTTGAGACTCTGTGCGGCCAAGCCTACGGTGCAAAACAGTACCACATGCTGAGCATGATATCTACCTCCAAAGATAGATGACACATCCTCCTGGCAACCTCCATCATCATCCTCCCGCTTTTTTTGTTCACATCGATCACCTCTGCTGCGTCTGCTCGGTCAAGACCCTGAAATCTCCCATGTTGCCGGCCTCATCGTTTTCTCCAACGTGTTCAATTTCACATTCCAGATCATGTACCTCCAGTCGCGAAGCAAGAACATGGTCATCTCGTATTTTTCTTTTCTATCTGTCACGCTGCATATAATCCTCTCATGGGTGTTGCTCATCAAGATGCAAATGGGGATAACGGGTGCAATGATTTCGATGATTATCGCCATGTGGATTCCCGTGATTGGTCAGTTTGCATATGTGCTGGGTGGCGAGTGTCCTGATACATGGAAGGGTTTTACGTGGAGTGCGTTTACTGATCTCTGGCTTGTTATCAAGCAATCTTTGTCTTCTGGCGCTATGATATGGTAATCTCCAAAAAATAAAAATAAAAATAAAAATAAAATAAAAAATCTTGCTATTTTGTCACCTATCATTGGATTAGGAATGATACATTCGGTATATATATTGTTATATATGTCGCTGGACGCTGCAGCTTGGAGCTGTGGTACAATTCAATACTGGTATTGCTGACTGGATACTTGGCAAATGCTGAGGTTGCTCTTCACGCTTTGTCGATATGGTTAGTATTACTCAAAACTAACATTCTTCTACCGTCGTTATGTGCTTTTCTCGAGATTTACAATGCTTCTCTTTCATTTCCCCTTCTGAGCAGTCTCCACATTGCTTTTTGGGAAATCATGATATCCCTTGGTTTCTTAGCCGCTGCCGGGTAATTTCTAAAGTCTCATGCTTCTCTCTCTTGTTCACTGTTATCTGATTCCTACCTTTTATTAATTAAGAAGTATTCCAGAAACCTTCAGAAATTTGTGCTCAACAATTAATTTCTTTTTTTTAATATGGTTTTGACTTTTGAAGTGTATGAGTTGCTAACGAGCTTGGAGCAGGCAACGCAAAAGCCGCTAAATTCTCAGTTGTGGTTGTTTCTGCTACATCGACATTCATTGGATCTGTTATCTTCTTATTATTCATATGTTTTGATAGAAGACATGCTTATCTATTTACAACAAGTGATGCTGTTGCCGAAGCTGTTATTGACCTGACACCTCTCCTTGCTATCACACTACTGTTGAATAGCGTCCAACCAGTGCTTTCAGGTTATTATTTGCTTAGTTTTGAAATTAAATAATTTTTAGGACTAAATTTTGCTAAAGCCTAATAACATCGATCTCAATCTCAACTAATTTTTCGACTGGCATAATTTCAGTACCTTAACAGTCGGTTAAGGAAAAACATGCCAGTGTTGGTCAAATACCTCATTCTATTGGATGATTTTGTTTCCTACACAAGTTAAGAGGAATTAATTCTAAATTTTGTAATCAACTGTACAGGTGGCCATTGCTAAAGCACGGGTTAATAAGTGGTTGTTGCCAGAATCCACAGAGACATGTCATCAAACAGAGTGTATTTAATAATTAATAGTTCTTAGTAAAAAAAAGGTTCTTCAATTAGAGTTCTTAGAAACATTACTAGTTGATTTTGATTTTTGAGGTAGAAATTTTAGACTACATTAACTTTTTTGTTCATTAAGATCAAATTTTGTATCCAAAAGACTCCAATGGCATAGCAATTTGGAGAGAAGTTAATAAATCCAGCAAATGGTTTTGAATTTTCAGTCAACGAGACATCTACATGCTCTCAAAACAAGTAAGTAAGATAGTAGGTCATATAAAAAAAATAATAAATGAAGTAGCATTTTTGAGTTTGTTGAATGAATATATAAATTTCCTGCACGAATAATAAATGTAGACATCTACTTGCTTGGGCTTTCCCTGCAAGGGCAGATAGGCCCTGGGCCCACAATACAGGCCTGAGAAATGGTCGATTTTTCTGACACAAATTTAAGTATCAAGGGCCCTAGTCCATAATTACATAAACTATACAAGTATATAACGATGAATGATAATCAAACAATGAAACACAATGAATTTTTTGTTTCTCTTTTTTTGTGCTACATAGCATTGTAGATTTGTAGTATCATACCCGCTCTGCTTCGCTGGACTTCATGAAAACAACATTTTAATTTCCTAAGACTTCTTTCCATTTGATTACTAAGAACTTGGATCTGCAATTAACTGATTCGATCTGAACATAACATTTTTGTGACTCTCAGAGGTCAAATCTGGTTGGCGGGTCCCGGCTAACCCGATACGCTTTATTTATTTATGATGATTAGATCGGATGAGATTGACTTAACATCTACATACTGAATCTAAATAGCTCAAACATGTATTAAATTAACATGAATGAATAAATAGGTAAACAAACCATCAACCTCTTCACCTCTAGGGAATAGTAAAATATATTTTGAAGTCAAAACCTAGATACATGTGAGCACATGAAAGAAAATATTTGATATTCCGTTAAACAAATGAATACTCTCTGTTTCTGATCTGCCGTTTAAGTTTCGTATTAACCCGACTTCACACTCGTTGTTTTAACCGAGTGATAGCTAGGTACCGTTCATTCAAGGGCCAAACAAAAAAAATAATAAGGGGAGGAGGGAACCGTATTCTCTGTAGTACTGTGCTGTGGGATTTACAACTTTATGGTCCAGATTTACTCTCTATCTGATTAAATTTAATCTGGTGTCTATTTAGACTGTAGGATTCTCTTTAAAATTTGTGTAAGGTTAAAAAAATGGTTCAGATTATCTCATTCTACGTAATAGTGCCACTGTAAATACAACAACTTTCAGATTCGAATAGCGCATGGACAATATTATTTGTGCTTTGAGATCATGCAAAGTTAAATAAAGGGTCAGGATTCTAATTAGGCAATCATTCTAACAGATTTCCTACCTACTGAATACGAATTTGTAATTACGAGGATACGAATTCGGGGAGGAGGAGGGGATTTGATTAGGGCAATGTGAATAACTAATAGAAAAATAAACAAGTTGAGAACGCATTTAATGTCCCCTTTCATTTATCAAGAAGTCTAGAATAGAGACGATGCGACATATTATAAACGAATATGTTCTATGCCAATTCAGGACGGCTTTGTTTTCCCATCTCCTTTAAAATTGAGTCCGCATCTTCTGTATTAACTCAAAAGAGCATTTTTGAGTTTAATGGATCTCGGTTATCTGATCAGAATCGAAGTCAATCCGGTCCACGCTTATAATGCACGGGGCCCTTTAGTATTAGTGCAGATTTCAATTGAACGTCCATATTTATAAACGCACGTTCTGTTAATGCAGAAGGATACAAATTCTTTAAAATTACTAGTATACATATCCCAACTTTTAAAATTACTAATTTTCTCATCAAAACATACAATAACTTATTTCTCCATTTAAATTATATATTCTTTCTTCTATTCATTTTTATTTATTTAAATTGTCCCCCAACCAAATCTCTGATATTCTTTCTCCTTTGATATATATTCTTTTTTCTATGCACGGAAATATTTATATGAACAATTTTTACATAAATAATTGTCCCTCCGACCAAATCACCCAAACTTTCTTGCACCATAAATACCTGGGGGTCCATACACGTTTATAAAAGTATTAATATTGCCATAACTATCTGGAGAAACCGCAAAACTTGATATTTTTTACATATGGCGCTGGATGATGGCTGTATTGCAAGTATTTATACCTATGCACTGAAGTACTATATATATATATAGGGGGAAACCACAAAACTTGATATTTTTTACATACAGCGCTGGATGACGTCTGAAAGTATTAATATCAAGTATTGTAAATATTTATACCTATCCACTGAAGTATTATATATATATATATATATATATATATATATATATATAGAGAGAGAGAGAGAGACTGGCTAATGTCATAACGTTATAACTTCGGCCGAAGTTATAACGAGTCGTTTATTAGTTTTTAAAATCTAAACAACCGATCCGAACCGTTCAACTTTTTCTAAATATTGAAATGTGCTTGGAGACTAAATTTTACATTTTTTGGAATTTTTTTACTATTTATTAAGCCACTTTGAAAATCGCAGATCTACTGTGAACAGTAAAAAACAGTAAAATTTTCTGGACCACCGGATCAGTATTTTCAAAGTGGCTTAATAAATAGTAAAAAAATTCCAAAAAATATAAAATTTAGTCTCCAAGCACATTTCAATATTTAGAACATGTTGAACGGTTCGGATCGGTTGTTTGGATTTTGAAATTGCAAAAATGTACAAAGTTTCACTACAGCCGAAGCTGTAGCTTTTAAACCTTATAAACCCTCGATTAAGATCGCAAGTGTACGATCCTGTCGTGTAGTCTATTCAGGTATCGATCCACAGGGACGGTTCAAATTCTAAGTTTCTACCTTTCCTAATTAGGTACTAGAAGTTCGAATATTGGGTGTGTTTGACTATTCCTAAGATGTATGAACAAATCAAATGAAATAAAAGAATGAATGAACAATCGTATTAACAATGAATTAACAGAAAAGAATCAATTAAATGTTTGTATTTTGTACTATGGTATAAAAGGGTGTTTCAAGGGTTTCAGATTTCATCTTCAACTTTGCTGCTCAGGACCTGCCACGCGACCCGCATGCTCTCGCATGCGACCCTTGTGACGCGACCCGCATGCTCTCGCATGCGACCCGCTTGGCCCTTAAGCGCCCTGGACCTGGCACGCGACTCGCAAGCTGTGGCTTACGACCCTCGTGATGCGACCCGCGTGCTAACTCACGCGACCCGCATGGCCCCTTGAGCTGAGTCTGCACATGTCAGAAACTGGTTGTTTAAGTCGTGTAAGGCTAGATTGACCGTACCTAGTGTCACTGAACCTCAACTTTCGTGTGTTGGCTTAGCAGACCTGGTTTGGAAATGCAATTTCACCTTCTTAGGTTTAATCAAGCAGTTTGATCTAAACCTAAGTTCTCAATTCTGTTTACTAAAGGTATCCACAAGTTGAGCAAGATCAAGTGGAAAACTTTCACCTCTCGGCTACTTATTGACCTCACCTTTCGGTTCTCAGACCTACCTCAAGTACTTAACCTAATTTGTAAGAAACATCAAGCCTTGATACAAGAAGAAATGCCAAAGGCATTCAACAGTAGACAATCAAGAATCAAACAATTCAGATCAAGCAATCTCAAATAATACAAGAATCAAAGAAACACGAAATAACAATAAGAATCAATCCATGTGCATAATCAAACAAAGTATCAGACTACAAATCCAAACCCTCGAAACTACAAGTCTACTCAGACATGAACAAAATCAAAGTAAAAGAGAGAGAGAGAAAGCAAATCATAGTGAGAAGAAGTAGTGAAGAGGATTGAAGCTTCAGGTTGAGTCTTCTTCTCCAAATTGACCCTCCTTAGCTCCAGATCGGCTTCTCTCGACTTCAGATCGCCTCAGGCGCGAAGCCCTCTCTTCAAAATCGGATCTGAAATGTTTCTGGTGAAAATCGTGGATCTCCCTTCTGTTGCCAGGCCTTCTGTATATATAGCTTCCTTAGCGGGCCTCAATTGGGCCTGGCGCAGTTAAGTCGACGCGACCCGCATGAGTTTGCATGCGACCCGCGTCGGGTGGAAATGCTGTGCAATGAGGGTCGCGTCTGGGCTGCGATGCGACCCGCGTCAGATGGGACGCGACTCGCGTGGGGGAAGTCAGCACTCTGCCTGTTTTGCCTGTTTTCGCCTATTTCCTGCAAATCAACCACAAACTGCAGCAGTACCATATTCTATTGATTTTCAATGTAAACTATGCAATTTAGTGGTCAAAAACATAAGGTCTGGTCTGAAAATAGGTCGAAATAATAGATGAAATATAGACATATCAAATTCCCTCAAGCTTACCCTTTGCTTGTCCTCAAGCAAATTTGTACTTTCAAACCGGGTTTGGAATCTAAATGCAAGCTAAATGCCTAAAATGTGAAAATTTACTCGATTGACTCAATTGAGAAACTGAAGAATCTTTTTGCTATGACTTGAACTCACCTTGGTCAATTTTGATTCACCTCACAAATTGATTAACAAAACCTCAAACTCTAAATGTTTCAAAACTTGCAAAGCTGATTACTTGAATTATCGAATTATCATTCTTTCACTAAACTATGCCCTCATTTGTAGGAGATTTTACCCTTTTGGCCCCCCCAAGCTTGAATCAAGCTTAGGTCAGAAAGGTGCGGACTTTGTGTGTTGATATGCGCAAAAAATTTTATTCTTTCATTTCTAATTGGGAGACGAGCTCAAAGGCGCCCCTTCAAGGCTTATTGCCAGTACTCTTATTTTCTCCATCTTTTCATCTCTTTTTATTTTCTTTTTCTCTTTTGTTTTCTTGTTTTCTCTCTTTTGTTTTTTTTTTATTTGCACATACCATGAATACACACATCCACTAGCGTTCATTCACACCAACGGATATCCCAACCTTTCTTTATTTGAAATCCCTATTTCCATTATTTGAAAGGCACAATTCGGTTTCTAAATTCTATCTCGACATTCAAGTCTCCATTCTCACAAGTCTCAAACCATTTGTTCCTAATCAGTTCTATTTGGTCAATTATGAGGTTAGTTCTAATTTTCCAAAGTCATCCCAATCATGTCAAAATTTTCAAACAGGTCCCTATTTGAAACAATCAAGCAAATTTTTCACCTAAAAATGCGAAGAAAAGTAAAAATGACCTAAGTGCAATAAAAATAAATCCTAAGATACAAAAGTCTAGTCTCCCCCCCAAGCTTAGCCTGAGCATTGTCCTCAATGCTTCAAGACTGAAAGATAAAGAGATATAAAAGCAAAGGGGAAAGAGAAAACATACCTGCTCAACCCTGCGGAGGATCATGATCGAAGCCTCGCCAGGCCCTCATCTGCTCCTCCAACGTGCCTATCCGTGTCTGGAGATCATAGAAAGCATCACCCTGCTCGCGCCTCATGTCATAGAGGAAATCGCCCTGCTCGCGCCGCATGTCATACATCATGCTGTAGACATCATGAATGGAGGGATCGGGGATGGGAGGTGGATAGGAGGGGCGAGAATAAGAGGTGGAGGGACCGGCAGCGGACGAGGAAGGACCGGCTGCAAAGGAGGAAGGACCAGCTGCGATGGTGGAGGCGTGGAACTGCGGAGGTGGCATGGAAGCATCACCCATGTGAATATCACCGAAGACAGGAGGCTGTGGCTGAGGAGGAGGTGGTGGTGGTGGTGCCTGCTCAGCTGGCTCTGGTGGAGGAAATAGCCAAGTGGTCTCGTCCTCGAAGGAGATATGGAATGGACGAGGCAACTGATGCTGGCTACCATCCTGCAGGCGCCAGAAATACCGGTCACGGTGGTTGGCAGGACCACGCTCGATCTTGATGAACGTCGCCTGCTGGAAGGCCTTGGCATCCATGATGAACGGGCCCTGAGAGAGATGGTAGCCGTCGAATGATACGCTAAGATGCTCAGCAATGTGCGTAACGTAGGCACCAATGTGAATCAAACCCCGTGGCCTCCTATTCTTCTGCACATCCATCCAGTGCTCAGCCATATGGAGCATCAGATCGGGCCGCTCAAAATCCTCCTCGGTGCGGAGCATGTAGTCCAGCAATGCGAGGTCCTCCTCATTGGCACGTGCAACTGTCTCGCCACGTGCAAAAATGGTATTCGCAAGAGTGCGCTGGATGCAACGGAGAACAGGGTGAGGTATGGCCATGCTCCGGTACTCGTTGCTTGTGGAGACCTCCTTCCCCGTGAGCAAATGCCAGAAGATGTCTCGATCAAAGCCCTCACGGTAGCAAAGGACGTCAGTCGTAGGGTTCGGTGCGAAACCAAACCACTCGCGCAACTGGACAAGACCGACCCTGCGAATCTCGTCGCACATTTGGAATCAAATGTAGGGCTCTTCTGCTTCATCCCACCTGAGTTTGAGAGAGGAGAGGAACTCAAGCGTGAGCTCCTTGTAACAGTCGCACTGAATGCCCCAGAAGGTGGAAGAAAACCCAATCCTCTCCGTGAGGCGAATGAACTCCTCGTACACTCCAAGGTCATAAAATGTACCCAAATCAACTCGGCGAGTGTTGGCAAATGTGCGTTGCTGCAAGTTCTCAAAAAGGTCGAACATGTCGTGACTGGAGAGGCGGAAATGTGGAGGTGGGTACGCATCTGCTCGAGGAGTGTACTGAGCAGAAAGGGGGTTGGAATGCTCGGAGGAATACTCAACATACTCATCTTCAGGGTTTTCAGAATGAGGGGCGGAATGAGCGGAATGATGGGAAGAATGAGTGGAATGGGTGGAAGAAGAAGAATGAGGATGATGAGTGGAATGGTGGGAGGATGAGGCAGAAGAATGTGAAGAATGAGAGGGAGTGGCTTGCCTCAGTTCCTGTCTGCGTTTGGATTGGATTTCTCGGCGAGGGTCCATTTTTGTGTCTGAATTCGTCTCTGGTTCAATATGACGCGGGTCGCGTGGACTGTGATGCGACTCGCGTGGGATCTGACGCGGGTCGCATGGGTCAGGACGCGGGTCGCGTGAACCAGACTTGTCTGGTTAGGTTTGAACCGAGTGCTGGAGCGGGTCGACTTGGGCAGGACACGGGTCGCACCAGAACCAAGGGGGCTGGTATGGTGGTGAACCAACAGAGGAAAGGGGAGAGGAGAACTTACCTGCGTCGTTGGTGGCGTCGCTGGAGGAGAGGGAGATGGTCGACGGAGCAAGAGTGATCGTGCTTCGGTTGAGGAGAAAGAGGAGAAGAAGAGAGTGGAAACGGCCGAGAATGAGAAGAGAAGAAGGATGGGACGCGGGTTAAAAAGGACCTCGCGTCGTTTCGACGCGCCCCTTCAATGCCAGCCGTCGGTTCGAGGCGACGCGGGTCGCGTGGATTCTCACGCGGGTCGCGTCAGGGTTTTCTTTTTGGAAAATTGCAAATCAGAAACGACTTAAAACGAAAAACGAAAAGTAAACCAATCTAAATGCAAAATTAAACTAATCTAAATGCAAAATTAAACTAATAACGAACGGGCTTGGGTTGCCTCCCAAGAAGCGCTTGTTTTAGGTCTCAAGCTCGACCTTCCTTTCTCTAATCTTCGACTGGGGCGGGATCTGATAGATCCCAAGAAGCGATGAAGTTGGCAATGTCTACATACCCAGGGTCTGATTGATTGCTTACACGGGTCGCATCAGATGTCGTGCGGGTCGCATTAGATGAAATGGCGTCACGTGCTGACCTATCCGACTCGCTTTCTTCGGTTTTTAGGTTCTCAGACCATGGCACGCGGGTCGCATGAGATGTCATGCGGGTCGCGTCAGGGTCTTCCAGGTCAGCTGTTTTCACTTATGCTCCTCTGACTTCCTTCAGTTTGCCGATTTCTTCGTTTGGTTCAAACAAGAATTCAGTGTGTTCTTTCGTGCTTTCATGGATCCGATCAAGGAAGTAATCTTCTACCAAATCTGTTAGGCATTTTTCGTGCACATCCACTCGGGAACAAGATTCGGCAGAAGGGTACTTTATGGCTTGATCAATTTGGAAACACACTTTCTCTCCTCCAAAGTTCAAGGTCAGTGTTCCTTGAGACACATCGATGATTGCACCTGCTGTCCTGAGGAAAGGTCAGTGTTCCTTAAGGATTTTATTTTGCTTCACCGAATAGGCTATTCGGTTTACAGGAAATTTAACTGGGGTTGTAGGATACGATGCCACAAAAAATAACCACTTTTCGGAAAGCTTGCAAAAATACGCATGCGTCCGTGCTTGCAATGCCGGATTCCAAAATTCAGAATCGCCAAAAAACTAAGGGAAGAGCCTCAAAACTTGAGTTGAAGTTTCCGATTAAGATTTTCATTTATATTATTCAATCCAAGTAGCTCAGTAAATTAGTTACCTAATGAAGTTGTAAAATACCAATTTTTACTTACTATTTTCGAAATTTTTTTTTTCTATTTTTTATGATTCGTGAAATATGGCACAGAATCGGTCTATTTTAGCATAATTTTGCGTAGTTTAGTGTAATTAGCGGAGTTATTGTAATTTGCGTAATTTAGTGTAATTCAACATAATTTATTGTAATATTGTGTAATTCAACATAATTTCAAGTAATTTAGTGTATTTTTTTGTTGCTAATTATAAATCAAAAGAAGTAATCTAACAAATAATTTAAACAAAAAATTCAAATTTTTAGTGTTAGATTTCTTTATTTTGCTCTTCTTAGTCTAAAAAAAAAAAAAAACAAACCGAAATGCCTATTCGATTTAGGCTAAAAAATCCCTAAACCGAGTAGGGGATGTTACACGAAAGATTACATAGTTCGGGGATTTGTTTTTGTGAAAATAGGATAAACCGAATAGCCTATTCGGTGAAGCATGAAAAAACCCCCTTAACCGAATAGGCTATTCGGTTTTTGCTGTTTTTATAGAAAACTCGGTAATCATATTGGTTCTTTAACTTTAATTATTTTAATTATGTTGTAAAATTAAAATAAAGTTCCAACAAAAGTAAAGTAAATGACAAGAGGATAGAGAGAGCAATAGCAGAATTTTATTCTCTTCTAATTGTGTGTTCAATCTTGCTTTTACAAAGGCTCTATTTATACGCTACAAAGAGATGTTACAATAATAAAGAAGAAAATGAATGTCCATAGTAGTGGAGTAGTGGGGCAATGAATTGAATATCCACATAAATCATATTAAATTTAATTTACAAAACTTCCTGAGGCGCATTTGAAGGTTTTCAGTGATTGTGAGACTGATTAAAAATCTAAGAGTTATTGCATCCACTACAGGTGAATATGTTTCTTCATAATCAACTCTTGGTATTTGTGTAAAACCTTGTGCCACAAGCCTTGCTTTGTATCTCACAATTTCATTTTTATCATTCCTTTTTATTGCAAATACCCATTTGTAGCCTACATGGTTAACATCTTTCGGGGTTAAGACTACAGGTCCAAAAATATTACGCTTTTCAAGTGAATCTAATTCAGCCTTCAGGGCATCTTTCCATTTTGGCCAATTATTTCTGTGCATACACTCTTCAGGAGTTTTTGGCACATAATCTTCCTCATTTAGCACATCAATTGCTATAGCATATGCAAAAATTTCATCAGCACATGTTTTATTTCGGTTCCAGATTGTATCATTCTGTACATAGTTTATTGAGATCTCATAATCACTAGGTACCTGAGTTTCTTTTGGAACTTCATCAACCTATTCTGGGGTTTTATCAACTTTTTCAGAAGTTTTATCATTAATCTCTTTTGGAATTTTATCAACTTCTTCAGGAGTTCTACTATCAGCCTCTTCTAGGATTTTATTGACTTCTTCAGGAGTTTTACCATCAACCTCTTCTGGGGTTGGACCAACTGTTTTATTCTACTCTTTCTTTTTACGTGAATTTACATCCTTAGAACCAAGTGGTCTTCCACTTTTTCTATGCACATTATATTCATTAGATACTTTTGTAATGTCAATTTAAGCATGTGCGTTTATAGCTGGAATATGCGATTTAGTAACTCTATTTATATTTGTAAATGCATCAGGCAATTCATTTGCAATTCTTTGCAAATTTATAATCTTTTGAACTTCGAGTTCACATTGACCACTTCGGGGGTCAAATAAGATAACGATGAATTCCAAGTTACTTGTTTATCCAGCTTTGGTTTTTCTTCCCCTTCTTTGAGATCCCATTTTTGTGCGTTGTGGAGGAAAATTGGAACATATACTGCACAACCAAATACCTTTAGATGAGACAAATTTGGTTCTCTTCCGGAGACCAATTGTAAGGGAGAATACCTATGATCTGCAGTTGGCCTTAACCTAATTAGTGCAGCAGCATGTAATATGGCATGTCCCCATACAGCAGACGGTAAACTAGATTTCATAAGTAAAGGTCTAGCAATTAATTGCAACATTTTAATCAACGATTCTGCTAGACCGTTTTGTGTATGAACATGGGCCACTGGATGTTCTACCGTAATTTCAATAGATATGCAATAATCATTAAAAGTTGAGAAGTAAAATCTCCTACATTATCAAGCCGGATTCTTTTAATTTAATAATATGAAAAATTAGCTCTCAATTGAATAATTTGTGCTAATAGTCTAGCAAACGCAATATTTTTTGTTGCTAATAAACTCACATGTGACTAGCGTGTTGATGCATCAATTAACACCATAAAATATCTAAATGGTTCACATGGAGGTGTAATAGGGCTACATATATCTCCTTGAATTCTTTCTAAAATTGAAGGAGCTTCAGGTCCAACTTTATTTGGAGATGGCCTAGTAATTAGTTTTCCAAGAGAGCATGCTTCGCATGTCAATTCTTTTAATAATAGAATTTTCAGGTCCTTTAGGGAAATGCCCATTTGCACTTTCAATTATTCTCCTCATCATTATATTTCCTAGATGACCCAATCTTTCATACCACGGTGTAAATAATTTTGGATCAACTAACTTCTGGTTAGTAACTATATTCGATTTTATTGTACTTATATAAGTACCATATAATTCATAAGACAATGCTTGCATCCTTTCCATTATAATTTTCTGGCCATTTTTAATAAGATGTGATATGAAGATATTCACAATTTCTCTCATTCATAGTTTCAATATGATAACCATTCTTTCAAATATCTTTAAAACTTAGTAGATTTCTTCTGGATCTACATGAATATAATGTATCATCTATTATTAATTTTGTTCTTTCAGGTAACAAAATACAAGCTCTTCCGGAGCCTTCAATTAAATTAGTTGTGCCAGATATAGTGTGGATATTAGTCTCACTAAGATGCAATTGTGAAAAATATTTTTTACTTTTCAATATGGTATTTGTTGTTCCGCTGTCTACTAGACATGGATCTTTTTTACTTACCATTGCATCAGTCATTTTCCTTTAAAATAAAAGAATAAAAGAATAAATTAAAATAAACTACCTTTATTCATTTGTTTGCATCTAAAAATATAAAAGTAATCTAAACTTTTATTAAACATAAATATAAGCTTCCATATTATATTTTCTCCCTAAGTAATAATATTTATTTCTTCATCCATATTCTGGAAGAAATCTGATACATCAAGATGTGTATCCATATGGCATTCATATTCGGGGTCATTTTCAGTAAAATTAGTTTTCACATTTTTCCCCCTTTTTCTTGATTGAGGCTTGATAAAGCTCCACTAGATGCTTGGGCATACGGCAGGTACGTGACCAATGATTTGCTATCCCACATCTGTAACAAACATCTTCAGAATGTTTTCCTTTTTCATTTTTCATTAATACGTATTTATAACAAAATATAACTTCAGGTTATTAATACCATAACTTCGAGTTATGATAAATGAAAAATGAGATAAATTCAAGCTTTGTGAGATTTGTCATATGTACAACAAAATAGATACGTATTTAATAATTTCAGATTATTAATGTCATAACTTCAGGTTATTAATGCCATAACTTCAGGTTGTGAAAAGGGAGATGAATAAATATAAATAAAAAAATATGGAAATTGTATAAATAAATAAATAAATAAATTTAAATGTATTAATAACTTCAGGTTATGATAAAATATTTATTTAATAACTTCTGGTTATTAAATTGCTTGACTGTGCGATAGTAAAATATAATTTTGAAATAACTTCGGGTTATATTCTCATCTAGTGATTTGTAATAACTTATGGTTATTACATTGATTTTATCTAAAAAATTCTAACAAAACTTCAGATTTTTAATTGGAAATAACTGCAGGTTATTATTCATCCAGTGGCCTATATAACTGCTGGTTATTATATTAATTTTATAATAACTGCTGGTTATTTTATACTAAAATTTCTAATAGAACTTCAAGTTCTAAATAATTATAATAATAACTTCAGGTTATTATTCTATTCAGTAATACAAACTTCGGGTTCTTGATAAACATTTAGTTTTGATAATAAGTTCAGGTTATTATTTCATCATTCACTTCAAGGAATGATTTTCATAAATTAAAACAAACATAATCAAAAATTTAAATGAAATTTAACTTAAGGAAATATATAATAATCAATCATATAAATTACTTACAGAATACTTTGCAACTTCTTCCGAGCAACTCGTGCTGATAACGTGTTGTAAAATTAAAATAAAGTTGC
>JAJGRW010000675.1:1515961-1525961 GCA_025461045.1 Carex parvula | reverse complement strand
CCTGGCGCAAATTGAGAAAGGTCGCGTCGAGTTGATTGCGCCAGGGCCTGATTAAAGCCCGTTAAGATGCCTATATAAGGCCTGGCGCAAATTGAGAAAAGGGACCCCCGACATCTTCCCAAAAAAGGGATCTGATCGGTTTTGAACCGAGAGCTAGGCGCCTGAGGCGATCTGGAGAGGAGAGGCGATCTGGAGCTACTCGACTTGGAAAAGAAGATTCCAGAAGCCTCGATCCTCTTCACTCCTCCTTCTCTCACAATGATTTGCATTCTCTTTCTTTCTTTTATTCTGATTTTGCTCATGTCTGAGTAGACTTGTAGTTTCGAGGGTTTGGATTGTAGTCTGATACTTTGTTTGATTATGCACATGGATTGATTCTTATTGTTATTTCGTGTTTCTTTGATTCTTGTATTATTTGAGATTGCTTGATCTGAATTGTTTGATTCTTGATTGTCTACTGTTGAATGCCTTTGGCATTTCTTCTTGTAATAAGGCTTGATGTTTCTTGCAAATCAGGTTAAGTACTTGAGGTAGGTCTGAGAACCGAAAGGTGAGGTCAATAGTAGCCGAGAGGTGAAATTTCCACTTGCACTTGCTCAGCTTGTGAATACCTTTAGTAAACAGAACTGAGAACTTAGGTTTAGATCAAACAGCTTGATTAAACCTAAGAAGGTGAAATTGCATTTCTAAACCAGGTCTGCTAAGCCAACACACGAAAGTTGAGGTTCAGTGACACTAGGTACGGTCAATCTAGCCTTACACGACTTACACAACCAGTTTCTGACATGTGCAGACTCAGCTCAAGGGGCCATGCGGGTCGCGTGAGTTAGCACGCGGGTCGCATCACAGGGTCACAAGCTATAGCTTGCGAGTCGCGTGTTAGGTCCAGGGCGCTTAAGGGCCACGCGGGTCGCATGCGAGAGCATGCGGGTCGCGTCACAAGGGTCGCATACGAGAGTATGCGGGTCGCGTGGCAGGTCTGAGCAGCAAAGTTGAAGATGAAATCTGAAACCCTTGAAACGCCCTTTTATACAGTAGTACAAAACACAAACATTTAATTGATTTCATTTCTGTTAATACATTGTTCATACAATTGTTCGTACATTCGTTTATTTGTTCATACATTCATTACAAAACTTAGGAATAGACAAACACTCAATTTTCACACTTCTAGTACCTAACTGGGTAAAATAGAAATTTAGAAAGTGAGTCGTCCCTGTGGATCGATACCCGACTAAACTTCACGACAGGATTGTGCACTTGCGATCTGAGTCGAAAGTTTACAAGGTTTAAACTCTACAGCTTGCTGTAGTGAAACTTTGTTCACCACTTTTGGCACGAACACATTTCAACTAATATTTTATCAAAAATTTCTTTTATTTCTTTCAATTAGTAAAAATTTTAGGACCAAACTCATATCTAAATAATATTATTAACCTGTTATTTTACTTTTTATTGTTGGAATAAACACTTCTTATGCTGGTTCTTAATTTGCCAAAGGAGCACAGATAGGACATGAGAAAGTTTGTTGTTAGCAACACATTAAAGACATTTATTTCCGGCTATCATTTTTTTTGTCCTTTTTGTTGGCCTCCGTTGACGTGCATCTCCCCCCAGAAAAGTATTAATGGCGGCCCTAATAAATAGGAAAAAAAAAATGATCAACACCACTCACCACTCACCCCAACGCAAATTTTAAATAATAAAATTTAAAGTCCAACCCATATAATTAGTATATAATATTTTGGACAGATAAGTTGATCATGTCAATATTTTGCTATTTTTTTTATGAGAACGGACATATTCTTTTTATGAAGCCAGAAGGTTCCGACATTTTTATTAATATCCAAAGTTTAATACAAATTATTATTTATGTCCAGATTCTGAGCTAATTTCGAAAAATACCTAAACCGGCCACAAAATGGCCGGCTTACCCTTTTTTTTTGTTTTACACAAATAATTTTCTATTTAAACTTTGGATATTAATAAAAATGTCGGTTTAATCTTTAAAATTTATTTTTGTTGTTTAACGCATCTTTTGTAATTGTTTTAAATATTTTTCTGTTTATTTTTTATGTTGTACTACTATTTTAATGTTGTAATATTTTCTTTTAGCATCATCATGATAATTTATTTTATCTGTAAAAATATAAAAATAGTACTATAAAAACATACATACAGAAGAAATATAGGATAATTCAAATATACCAAACATAAATAGTATATCAAATATAAATAGTACAAAACTAGTAAAAATACAATTTAAACTGAGAGGGGGTATATTGCTGAGGCGGTACTCTGGCGTTCGCCCGGCGTCAGTGCGGCCAGGCTTTGTCTCTCTCGGCCTCCACACTAGCATCGGCAGACCTGAGTATCTGCTCGGCGGTATCCCATCTGGCATCGCCCGTGGAGACTGGCTGTGCTAGCGGAGGTGTACTGAAGATAGATGCGGTGAACTCAGTCCCAAAGACAGTCTGAGTATGAGATCCGCTACCATTAGCCTCTCCATCATGCGGCATCTCTGTGCCATATCGGGGTACTGCTGGTGCCGTAATGAAATCCTCATCGAATACCCTGAAGTCCTGGAGACTCCACGAGAGGGACTTGTACTCAGAAGTATCGGTCTTCGCAGGTGGTGGCTGTGGCGGTATCTCTGCCGGACCCTGCAATCATACACATAAATCAATAAATTTGATCTGAATGAAGAAATTTATTAAAACCTGACAGATACTGAAGTATGACATACCTGAGTCTGCACCGGACATCCATGCTCGTCGTACCATGCCTGCCACCCAACGTTGGACAATACCCAACGATGGTAGTCCCACTCTGGATGTGAATCGGGGGAAGGTAGCATATCATCTAGCAAAACTGGGATCGCGTCGGGCTCAGTCGGATCTACCTCACGTTAGTTGATGTTCTCTCCGGCATCTCTCAGCATACTGATGATCTTTCCACCGTGTCCGCCATCCTCAACCACATCCCCAAGCCGTTTCCAGTTCTTCTTTCCCAACATGGTGATCCCATGCCCGCACTCCTTGATCGCGACCAGAAGCTGAAAAAAATTTGGCATGTCAGATCAAACCTTGATGAACTACTAAGTTAGAGGAAAACTATGTAGTTCTATTGCATTACCAGGCGAGCGAATGAACGACTGTTGGGATGGTAACCATCATCGGTTTTGATCCTGTCGCGGAGATGGGCACCGTAATCACCCTGCAGATAGACACTCGCTATGCAGACCTGCGTGTACCACACATCATACCTCAACAAGGGATCTCCTTGGGTATGAACGATCGCATCTGGTTCATGATAGAAGTCCAGATACTGAGGATCCTGCGCTGTACCGTAGTAGTCTGAAAAATGGGTGCTCTTGTCCTTCTCCGTTAGCCCTCGGTGGTTCATAATATAAGGAAGACGTTAGTTACAATACAAAGCTATCAACTAATATGAGATATTTGACAATAGACTACGACTTACTTGTGCAGGTCCATGATCGTGGACCTCGGCAAAGATGGGTCTGCGGGAATCAACGCAGCTCAACCAACTGGCGGAGCACCCGATCTGGGTAGTGGTGCTCCACTACTCAGAAGTGTATGAGTGGACCTCGGTAGAACCACATGTCCTGCTCCTGCTCATCACCTATATTGCCCGGTAAGAGGTCCTCCGCATACAACTGATCGTACGGTGTCCACTCAACAAGAGCTTCAGGCAAACTCTGAGCTCTGACCGGACTGGCCTGATCCCAACAGTAGCACCGTGGGTCCGATCTAAGTAGTGGTGGAAACCGTGCCACTTCTTGCCGTATGCTGGGCATCTCCACATATCTGACTCTCCCCAATCCGGCGCCTCATTCGGGATAGGCCGGCCCACCGGTAGCCGTAACCATGACCAGTGCTGAAGTAGGAGTACCGGCCCGTACATCTGGTTTGCATTCTTCTGCAGTTTCAAGAACATTAGACTTCAGTGTATTTTGATGGATTGATTGATTAAATAATTTACTAAGAAAAGAGTTAGAGACTTACCTCACTACTACGGCACAGGTGGGAGTACAGATACGCTAGGACAGCCCCACCCCAGTTGTACGGTGACGGCCGCTCAAGGTCTGTCAGCAGCTGGAGATACATCATCAGCATCTGGTCACCGCTGGAATCAAGGAAACATGACAGAACCAAAAAGGTCCATCACGTAGCCCCGTGTATATCTGCAATACACAACATATAAAAATTCTAATAGAATCCTCGTATTGGAAATTGATTAATAGAAACAAGTTATAGAACTTACCTCTGAATCTCCAGCTCAGTAGAATCTGCCAAGAGACCCACGCTGAAGTGCTCCCGTAACCTTGTCATCTGCAAATGGAACTTCGACCTCCCATTATCCCCAATAATATGGAAAGGATCAGCTCTCAACAACTCGCTGACATCACCTATGAATCTGGTGCTGTCAGATACGGTGCCAACGGGTGTGCCACGGATAGGCAAACCCCAAAGGGCACTCACATCCTGAAGAGTCACTGTCATCTCCCCGAATGACATGTGAAACGTGTGCGTCTCGGGACGCCATCGCTCCACCAGTCCTGCGATGAGAGATGCATTGATGATGCTTCTCTCAGCCCGCACGATGTCCACAACCTGGTAGAGACCCAGGTTGATGAGGTACGGGTCCATCATCTCGTAGTACTGTATGTGAACGCACCGCAACTTCACATCTAAAAGACCCGTGTCCTGCGTTGAAAAAAGTAATCCGCATGGGGTTAACATAATAAAATTTAAACTCAACAAAATTTAAAGAAAATCTAAAAAAGATAGGTATCTCACGAGACGCTAGTGAGACTCGGTGCTCGTCGTTGGAAATCCACAGGAGAGGACTAATGTGCTCTGTGCTGCTGGTACTGATCGGCTCGTCCACTACTGGATGATGGGTAGACCGTGCTCTAGGCATCCTGATGTCAAAAATAACCTAAATAGGCCAATTGCCGTTAAAACTTGCTAAAACAAGCTACAATAACCTAATTTCAGTAAAACAACCAGGGACAAAAATGCTACAATAACGCTTAAAAATGCTAAAATGGGTCAAATTGCGCCTAAAATAACCTTAAATATGCTACAATAGCCTAATTTCGGTAAAATATGATCAAATGGTCTAATTTTCCTAATTATGCTACATTAGGCTAAATTACGCTTAATTAGCCTAATTATGGTAAGAAAGGCCAAAATACTCTAAATATTTGTCAACTGTGTTAATTACACTAAATTACGCTTAATTAGCCTAATTATGGTAAAAAATGCCAAAATACCCTAAATATTGGTCAACTGTGCTAATTACACTAAATTACGCTTAATTAGCCTAATTATGGTAAAAAATGCCAAAATACCCTAAATATTGGTCAACTGTGCTAATTACACTAAATTACGCTTAATTAGCCTAATTATGGTAAAAAAATGTCAAAATACCCTAAATATTGGTCAACTGTACTAATTACACTAAATTACGCTTAATAAGTCTAATTATGGTAAAAAGTGCCAAAATGCCAAAAATACCCTAAATATTGGTTAACTGTGCTAATTACACTAACTTACAACAAATTACTCTAAATCCTAACCCCTAAATCCTAAACCCTAAACTCTAAATCCTAAAATAAATAAATTCAAATTTAAATTAGACAAAAAAAAATTACCTCAAAGAAGAGAGCAAATTCGGTTAAGAGATGAGAAAGTTATGAGGAGGAGAGAGAAAAAGGGTATATATAGGGTGAAACTCAGATTTCAAAAAAAAAAGGGTAAGTCGGCCACAAATCCTAAAATAAATAAATTCAAATTTAAATTACATAAAAAAAAATTACCTCAAAGAAGAGAGCAAATTCGGTTAAGAGATGAGAGAGTTGTGAGGAGGAGAGAGAAAAAGGATATATATAGGGTGAAACTCGGATTTAGAAAAAAAGAAAAGGGTAAGCCGGCCACAAAATGGCCGGCTTAGGGGGGGATTAAGCCGGCCATTTTGTGGCCGGCTTGGGTATTTTTTGAAATTGGCTCAGATTCTGGGCATAAATAATAATTTGTATATTAATAAAAATGTCGGCAGAAGGTTTGATCTTCATTTTTTATCTTAAAAAAATTATAATTTAAAAAAAAAAAACATATGCATGTGCTAGGGATCATATATATATATATATAGACCTATTTCTTTGTTTTTTTTTTTTTTTTGAAAGCTTGGTAGGGATATAGACTATTTCATTGAAGACGAAAAAAATAAAAAAAATATAAGCTATATCATAATTAATTAATGTGCGACTGGGTCAATGAGAGTTTGTAATTGGTTTCTGGTAGAGAGAATCCAGGAAAAATATCATTATTTTACAACAGTGATTAATGAGATGCCTGCTTCCTTCAATTTGGAAGAGACAAAATAATAAATAATAATTCAAGGGTCAAGATGAAACTTTCAACCAGTAAATTAAACATACTTCGTATATGCATTCTCGATAGAATAGTCATTGAACATATTAATTTCCTGATTCATTCCAAGAGCGAGCCCCTGCCAAGTTTCTTAGAGAGAGAGAGAGATAGAGATGGGAGATGGAGATGAGCTCAACTCTAGGCTTGTTTTCCTTCTTCCAGCAGAGGAAGAAAAAGAAGAGAGTAGCTTAACAAGGCGCATATGTGCGGAGTCGAAGAAGCTGTGGGTGGTAGCGGGTCCTGCAATAATAACCCGTCTCGCATCCGTTGGAGTTTTGTTTACCACACAAGCATTCTTGGGTCATGTCGGATCCTTGGAGCTTGCTGGTTATGCACTCTCTTTCACTGTGATTGACCGCTTCGCAATCAGTATATTGGTAATTAAGCTACATCTTAATTTTACTCATCAATTCATACCTCGATCGATTATATACATTCATCGACTCATCATTAACTTTACTAACAATAGCTTAGTTCTTGTTCAATATAATCTCTCCATATATATGAGAACTTTAATCAGATTACATTGTCCTCGTGGTGTCACCGGTAATTTATTGAATGCAACTACACATAATATGAAAACACTGAATTCTTTTATCTCTATCTAGTATATCTTAACACAACATCTGATAAAAAGAAATAAAATTGTACAGCTAGGAATGGCTAGTGCACTTGAAACTCTTTGCGGACAGGCGTTTGGTGCGAAACAGTACCGCATGTTGGGTATATACCTTCAGAGATCATGGATACTGCTATTTATTTGTGTCATCATTCTCCTACCGCTCTTCATCTTCGCCGCACCTCTACTAGAACTCCTTGGCCAAGATAAAGCCATTGCAAAAGAAGCCGGGATTATCTGTCTCTGGTAAAATCAAATCCAATATTGCACATGATGCCAATTGCTCGAAATACCAAAAAAAAAAAAACCAAAAATGGTAATTGTGAAATTCGTTAATAACAGGTTTATCCCAGTTATCTTCTCGCCCATCTTCAATTTGACCTTTCAGATGTACCTCCAATCGCAAAGCAAGAACGCAGTCATCTCCTACTTCTCGGTATTTTCCATCATGTTTCACCTCTTCCTTTCATGGCTGCTGGTGATTAAGTTTTCGTGGGGACTTAGTGGAGCAATGATTGCGATGTGTTTCTCCATGTGGGTCCCTGTGATTGGTCAATTTGTGTATGTTTTGTGTGGCGGTTGCCCCCTAACTTGGAAGGGCTTTTCATGGAGTGCGTTCACCGACTTGGGGCTTGTTGCAAAGCTCTCTCTTTCATCTGGTTTGATGATATGGTATACTTTGTGGTTTCTCTTAATTAATTACATCTAATAAGGTTTTAATAAGAAAAAAAATTATGTTCCCTAGAGAAGCCATGAGTGATAATAAAAATAGTGCTAGATGAGCCAAGTTGACTATATCCGCGAGGGTAAAAAATGACTATTGCCGAGGGTAAGCCAGCATAAATTGCTATTTTCAAGGTTATCGCTATTACCGACATGAGTATTTGTGAGGATACCGACACTGTTAATCATTTTTACTCTTGCGGATAAAACAGATTCTTGTAGTTAAAATATATATAATATGAAATTATGGGAACCATTTATCTACAAACTAATCTTAATTTTATGCAGCTTGGAGCTTTGGTACTATTCAGTACTTGTACTGCTAACTGGAAATATGGTAAATGCTGAGATTGAACTTGATGCATTGTCTGTATGGTATGCATTCTTATGCAAGCTTCTAAGAAATAGCATTTTAAAGTTTATATTAATTTGTCCAATGTTCTCTAATCCAACATTTATTTTTTCATGTGCAGTCTAAACATAGCTGGAATAGAAATTTTGATCCCTGTTGGCTTGTTAGCTGCTGCTGGGTACATTCTCATATGCTAATTTCTATTTTTGTTTTGTCTTGAAATGACTTGCACGAAATAACAATATTAACTTCTAAATATAACAGAAGAATATTTGGTTACTTGTAAGAAAAAAGAAAAAGACGATTAGTAAAGAACATATTTCACTGTTATGTCATTATGTGGGACATAACACTTAAGACTATATTTTATTTGCAGAGTACGAGTTTCAAATGAGCTGGGAGCAGGAAATGCAAAAGCCACCAAATTTGCAGTTGTTAACGTTGTAACAACCTCAAGTATAATTGGAGTTGTGCTCTTCATACTGTTTCTGGTATTTCAGCGAAACATAGCTTATGTATTTACTGATAGTGAGCCTGTAGTTGGAGCAGTTGTTGATTTATCCCCTCTGGTAGCTTTGACGATCTTATTGCAAAGCATTCATCCTGTGCTCTCAGGTTCTTTGTCAACTACCATCCAAAAAACAAGAAAAAAATTATTTCATATATTTTGTAAACCACTATTTAGATATTACTATTGTCTTTTTTACTGTTCATATTGATAAGAAACATATACAACTGACACGAGATTTATTTCGGTAATATTAACACTTAACAGGGGTAGCAGTAGGAGCCGGATGGCAAAAGACGGTAGCTTACGTGAACCTCGCATGTTACTACGTGGTTGGGGTTCCGCTCGGAGTAATTCTCGGTTATTTGATTGGTTATCAGGTGAAGGGTATCTGGATGGGCATGCTTGTGGGGACACTAATCCAGACTATGGTTCTCTGCTACATCACCTGGAAAATGGACTGGGACAACGGTACAAACCTAACCCCAAAATTAAAAAATTGGTCTGCTAATTTTTGATGAAACTGAAAGGACTATCAAAAGTAACAACACCTCTAATTTGAGTAAATTGCGGTAACAGGTTGAGCTTGCCGGGAGAGGTGTAACAAGTGGGGTATTGCCAGAATCGCATAGTGAACCAAGAAATGGAACAGGGTTTCAATAATTGTAGCTGCGCAAGCAAATTAGCGGTAAAGAATTGTGTTATATTATATGTACGATCAATTTCACTTTCCACTCATCTCTTCTTGGCAATCAAAAATTACCACGGGCTTTTTACAAATTCATCCGGCCCAAAATGGATCTAACTTAAACATCTAATTAATTCAGACCTTTAACGGGTTCATGGAGCAGATAAAGCCCAATATCAGCCCTCTACTGGGCCTTTCTTCACGGGCTATAAAGAATACTGGAGTACATAAAGCGTACATCTAGTTTGTTTGTTTCAGTCGTAAATATTCGCGCAATCCAGAAAAATAGAGGTGTTTTTTTTTAAAAGAAAGATGGAGATTTTTAGTATTCTAAATTCTTTTATTCATTAAGATTTCATTCGAGTTTTGATCCTACGGCTTCTCAAAGTGGTGCATTCTTAATTTTCACTTTTCATAAGATACATTTTTTTAGTAAAGGTCAGAAATCAAGCCACCCAACTATTTAATATCCAAAAAAAATTATCTCTCCTGAATTTTGAATCTGCGACCTTCCACATTGAGAACATTGCCTTTGCTATTAGACCAAAAACTAATTTATTACATTTTTTATTATTAAAGACTCCTTGTACACTTCGGCATATTTTAGATGTTATTCTCGAAAATCGAACTTGCGTCTCTCTTTAAAGAGATG
>JAJGRW010000675.1:1499349-1511378 GCA_025461045.1 Carex parvula | reverse complement strand
ACGCACCGCAACTTCACATCTAAAAGACCCGTGTCCTGCGTTGAAAAAAGTAATCCGCATGGGGTTAACATAATAAAATTTAAACTCAACAAAATTTAAAGAAAATCTAAAAAAAGATAGGTATCTCCCGAGACTCTAGTGAGACTCGGTGCTCGTCGTTGGAAATCCACAGGAGAGGACTAATGTGCTCTGTGCTGCTGGTACTGATCGGCTCGTCCACTACTGGACGACGGGTAGACCGTGCTCTAGGCATCCTGATGTCAAAAATAACCTAAATAGGCCAATTGCCGTTAAAACTTGCTAAAACAAGCTACAATAACCTAATTTCAGTAAAACAACCAGGGACAAAATGCTACAATAGCGCTTAAAAATGCTAAAATGGGTCAAATTGCGCATAAAATAACCTTAAATATGCTACAATAGCCTAATTTCGGTAAAATATGATCAAATGGTCTAATTTTCCTAATTATGCTACATTAGGCTAAATTACGCTTAATTAGCCTAATTATGGTAAGAAAGGCCAAAATACCCTAAATATTTGTCAACTGTGTTAATTACACTAAATTACGCTTAATTAGCCTAATTATGGTAAAAAATGCCAAAATACCCTAAATATTGGTCAACTGTGCTAATTACACTAAATTACGCTTAATTAGCCTAATTATGGTCAAAAATGCCAAAATACCCTAAATATTGGTCAACTGTGCTAATTACACTAAATTACGCTTAATTAGCCTAATTATGGTAAAAAAAGGCCAAAATACCCTAAATATTGGTCAACTGTACTAATTACACTAAATTACGCTTAATAAGTCTAATTATGGTAAAAAGTGCCAAAATGCCAAAATACCTTAAATATTGGTTAACTGTGCTAATTACACTAACTTACAACAAATTACTCTAAATCCTAACCCCTAAATCCTAAACCCTAAACCCTAAATCCTAAAATAAATAAATTCAAATTTAAATTAGACAAAAAAAAATTACCTCAAAGAAGAGAGCAAATTCGGTTAAGAGATGAGAAAGTTGTGAGGAGGAGAGAGAAAAAGGGGTATATATAGGGTGAAACTCAGATTTAAAAAAAAAAATGGTAAGCCGGCCACAAATTCTAAAATAAATAAATTCAAATTTAAATTAGATAAAAAAAAATTACCTCAAAGAAGAGAGCAAATTCGGTTAAGAGATGAGAGAGTTGTGAGGAGGAGAGAGAAAAAGGGTATATATAGGGTGAAACTCGGATTTAGAAAAAAGAAAAAATTCCAATTCCTAAGAGGAGTTCGAGAAGGGCGACGGAGCGCGCACAGTGCCTTCAACTTTTTCTTTAGCGGGAGAGAAATGGCGAACCCTCAGCCCCTGAAGGACATCCTAGCCGCCAGCCCCCCCTCACCGAAGGACACCCCACAGGTCCTTCCTCAACCACCGAAGGATACCCCAGCAGCTACGCAACCGTTCCCGGCCCATGGAGGAGAGTGGCAGATGGTCCGCCGCCGCCGCAGATGCCCCGACAGTTGGACATCGCCAGACACAATGGAACTCCAAACTGCCAAGCCTTACACTCCCTACCCCCCAAGAAGATCCTATGCCCAGATTGTGGCAGCCGGCTCTTCCGCCTCCCTTTCTTCTCTGAACTCCCGTGCTTCCTCCTCCTCATTATCCCCTCCCTCTTCCCGCCCCCCAACACCACCATCTCCCTCCACTCCCCCGGGCACCCACTACTTCCGCTCTCCTCATAGCCCTACTTATCTTCGTTTCCCTCCTCTTCCCTCGTACCAGGAATGGCGCGGTAGGTGTTTCAAATGCTGCCGTCTTGGCCACTCGGCGGCGAACTGCATCAACCCTCGCAAATGTGGTAAATGCTGGTCGGACGGCCACATAGCTGCCCGCTGCACGGCGTACAACCTCAACCCGACTGCTCAACCCTTTACACCTGACAACCCCACCCCCAAAAGATTTGAACCTCTGTTTGATGATCTCTTAACCGGCCCTCTCCCACCCACCCCGGAAATGCCTGCTGACCGAATTGAGAAGATCACAGTGTTTGTCCAACGGGATGAAGACTTCTTCACCGAAGTGGACAACCTCGCTCGATCGGTGGTGGTGACTTCTGCACCAAATGGCCAGCCCCTCAACGCTCGAAGGTTGGTTGAGATTTCTGTCCAAACCGGTTTGCTTAGGGCTGAGGAGATTCGTGTAGCCAAACTTTCTGACTCCCAACTGCTTCTGCATCTACCTAAAGGACTGCGGGTGGAGACCTTTGTTCAAGCTTTACCTGCCCACCTCTGGGACCTCGGCTTGGACTTCCAACAATGGACGCCACACGAGGGCTCCAACGTTAATATGCCTCGATTCAAGGTCATGTTAGACCTCATCGGTATACCACCTCATCTCTGGAACTCCAAGGAACTAATCAAGGCCGCCTCCCAGATCGGGGTATTCCTAGGTTCCATTTCTCCACCACACAAAGCTGACCTCTCGGCTTGGCGGATTGTAGTTGGCACCCCGGACCTCCGCAACGTACCTAAAATTGTCGGTTTTGTCGCTGGCGGGATCGAACATGAAGCCAAGGTGGTGCCGATTACTTGGGCAAAGGGCGCCATCTATGACACATCGGACTTCCCCCCGGTTCCGACTCGCTTCTCCAAACCGCAGCCTCTGCCGGGTAGAAACCCAACAGCGCTAGGGATGCGCCCATACGGCGAATCCGGGGAGGGAGATTTGGTGGTCTGCTCTAGACGCGTTCTGCACAACCTCTGTATGGGATTAGATCCGGCAACACTGCCGGAGGAAGTTCGTGACCTCCTCAATAGCCGCCGGCCGGCTGCTGAGTTCTCTATGGACGTGCTGTCTGACCTAGTCTTTATGGATATCCCGCAGCCAGCTCCGTGCCACACTGGTGAACCGGATCAATCCAAGGTGGGGAACGAATCCGCCACACGGGAGACAACACAGGATGCCCATAGGATGCCACTTGAGACCAACAAGTCGGATGCTTCCTCAGCGGGGACGCACGCGGGTGCAACATCCGAGAAGCCTATCCTTTTTGGAAATACAGCTGGGAAGTCAGTACAAGGTACTATTCCGCAGTTACCAGAAATGGAAAAAGGAGTCCTTTTGTCCTCTCCCCAAGGCAGCTCGTTGAGTGTGCCTTCAGAGACACTTGTCCATGTGGCGGGTCAGGCCTCAGCCGCTGATACGGGTCGCATATATTAGCCTCTACCAGCACCGATCCCACCGAAACTAAAAACCGGTCCCAAGGCCCAAGGCAGGCTCCCCCTTTTGTCACGCCACAACCGCTTTACTGGCCTAGTAGGTAAGGGTAGAGGCAGGAGACACGGAGCGGGTCAAAAATCAACTAAAACGGGTACTACAGGGCTCCAGACCATTCTGGAACAGCCACAACAGATCCTCCTAGGGTCGGCCCAAGACCCCACCTGCCTCCAAGTACCACAGCCGGCCTCTTCTACAGGCCCAAAACATCTGGGCCTTGCAAAAGGCAAGGAGAATGCCACAGAAGACTCGGATCCGCGCCCCCTAAAAAGAAAGCCCACAGGTGGCTCTCATCTGCCTGATCCCCAACCACAGCCTCTGTCTAAATCCTCCCATTCTGGCCAACCTGAAATGAATCAGGCGACAATCAAACTGACACCGGGGGGCTCTTTTGAAATCCTGCTAGAGGACTGCCACTGTCAAACAATCGGGGCTAGCTGTGGAGTTTCGGCCACGGATGTCTCCCTCGAACTGGCAGCGGATAATGAGGAAAGGAAAAAACTTAACCCCGGCGACCCGACACCGATGATGGAAGAGGAATCGGACGAGGGCGACAGTTCCAGGTTTGATCCCGACCCTGAAGATGAACTACACAGCTGCGACGAATAAGGTCTTTCTGGTTGAGGTTCTGTATGTTTGTTGTTTTCTTAATTTTTGATGAATTACAAAAAAATTCAGACCTTATCTTGGAATTGTCGAGGTTTAGGCGATTTTCAGAAATGTAATGTGGTCCGAGAAACAATTAGATCCTCTCGTTGCGATGTTTGTATGCTACAGGAATCTAAACTTAATGAAGTTTCTTTAACTTACACCTTGAGATTTCTCCCTTCTTATTTCGATCCAAACTGTGTCTATGTTCAAGCATTAGAATCAAGGGGGGGCATAATAATAGCTTGGAAAAAATCCTTTCTGATGGTAAATTGCTGGTCCACAAGGCACACTGTTTCGGTGGTTCTGCTCCACCCTCACACGAGATCAAAGAACATTTTTACATCCGTATACGGACCGAGTGTAGATACGGAAAAACCAGGGTTTATACAGGAGCTGCAGACACTGTCTAGTTTAATTGACCTACCCTGGATACTCGCGGGCGACTTTAATTTGGTTCGGTGGATGGTGGACCGCTTGCGCGGGGCCACCGATTTCTCTCTTATGGATCTTTTCAACGATTTTATTAATGGGGCTGTCTTGGTGGATAATTTGTTAAAAAACAGGAAGTACACTTGGTCGAGTAAAAGACCAAGCCCCTCTTTCTCAAAACTCGACCGAGTGTTCACCACGGCAGATTGGCATCTAAATTATCCTTCTGTCTCCCTTGAAGCCCTCGAAATGGTCGTATCTGACCACGTCCCACTATTACTAAAATGTAGGGGAATGCCACCAGCAATGCGAAACCCAAAAATTGAGACGTTTTGGCTCAAATATGCAATGCCTCGATGTATGGTTCAAAGTCTCTGGAATCAGAAAAGTCCCCATCCTCAACTGGCAGTGATAAATTTCCACAATAACACAAAGCTTTTGCATAGGGCCTTGGTCTTATGGCATAAAGAGTGTTTCAAAAATATGGAAAAAAGGCTAACTTTTTGCAAAGACTCTACTCTCTTTTTTGACAGGTTGGAGGAGCACAGAGGGTTGACACCACATGAGTTTGAGGCAAGGAGAAAATTTAAGGAAGAAGCGTTTCAATTGGCAAACAACATAGAGGAGAAATGGCGGCAACGTTCGGGGTGTAACTGGCTCCAAAAGGGGGATAAAAATTCCAGATTCTTTCATCTCTTCGCTTCCTCTAGGCGCATCCAGAACCGAGTGCAATCTATTTCTCACGAGGGGCAGCAAGTAGCCGATCAGCTGACCATTCAACAGATCTTCCTCTCACATTTGAAATCCTTATTGGGCACTTCAAACCCGATTAGGAACTTCAACCCGGCGGCTCTGTACTCACCTGACCCGAGTCTGTCTGATTTAGACAAAACTTTCACACCGGAAGAAGTCGAGATGGCGGTGAATCAATTGGCCAAAAACAAAGCCTCCGGTCCCGACGGCATCCCCAATGAATTCATTCGCCTTTATTGGCCCGAAATTAAAGAGGAGATAATGCTCATGATGGACGGATTTTACCACCACCACTTACAGTTAGAAGAGTTCAACAAGGCAAGTGTCATTATGATCCCAAAAACAGAAAATCCAACCACGGTTAATGAGTTCAGACCTATTAGCGTCATAAACATCATCCACAAGATCGTTGCTAAGGTGCTTGCTAATAGGCTCCGCCTCAAATTACCGACCCTCATCTCTCCTCGACAAACCGCCTTCATCCAGGAGCGTCAAATAACCGAAAACTTTGTGGCTACTAGGGAGATGCTTCAACACATCTCCAAATCAAAAAGACCGGCCGTATTCCTCAAAATAGACTTTGCCAAGGCATTCGACTCTATCGAATGGCAATTTCTATTCGCAATCTTGGCTGCTAGGGGTTTCTCAGAAAAATGGTTAGGGTGGATTCGTTCGCTCCTACACACGGCCTCCTCTTGTGTGGTCATCAATGGAGAGTCCTCCGAATACTTTATGCACAAGCGGGGCTTGAGACAAGGTGACCCGTTATCACCCATGCTATTCAACTTGGTTGTGGACTCTTTCCAACAAATGCTCAAGGCGGTTAACCAAACACTAAACTCGGGGATCACAAGAAAAATCACAGAATCTTTGATTGCCTTCCAGTACGCCGATGACACGGCGGTAATTGTCTCGGCCAACATCACCTCCCTGATCTCTCTAAAACTGGTCATCCGCATCTTCGCGGCGGTTTCCGGACTTCGGGTCAATTTTTCAAAAAGCTCATATATCCCCCTGAATATTGCTGATGATGATTTGCCTTGGATTCAGGCAGTGCTGGGATGCACAAGAACACACTTTCCGATTCCATATCTTGGTTTGCCTCTAACGGTTCTTAAGCCAACTAAAGAACAGTTCATGCCTCTCGTGGAACGAACCGAAAGAAGGCTAGCGGGTTGGAAGGGGAAATTTCTTTCAAGGGGAGGAAGATTACAGTTGGTTCAGTCGGTCTTATCCTCAATACCTATCTACCACCTCATGTGCTTTCGAATGCCTCAATGGGTTTTAAACCGCATAGACAGAATTCGTAGGCAATTCTTATGGGGAAGGCCGGCAGAAAACAAAAGAGGGATTTCACTTGTTAACTGGTCAGTGGCTTGCACCCCTAAAGTTTGGGGAGGTTTGGGCTTATCCAACCTTAATAGGGTAAACATTTCACTACTGTTACGTTGGTGGTGGAAGCTCTATTTTGAGGAAAATTGCCTCTGGAAAGAAACAATAGTGACGTTGAGGAAAAAAGGCTCAACCAGCAATGGACCGAAAAATTGGCTGGCTCAGGGTTCCTTCTTCTGGTACCAGTTGCGTAGGCTCAGATCTATGTTCACTTGGAGTACTTCATGGGAAGTGGGGGCAGGCACAACCATATCGTACTGGTTTGATGCCTGGCAAGGTATCCCACGGTGCAGGAGCTTGGCCGAGTGGCGTCACAAGGAACTATATCGTTAAAGGACGCCTTACAGTGGTTGCCAGAGATTGATCCTGAGAGAGACACGCCGATTCAATGCAGCCTGCAGACTGGACCTGACAGGATAGTATGGCGATGGGCTAACTCAGGGATATACTCGGCCAAATAGATATACCAGGTGTTGAGTGGGGGAGGTTTGATCGGTTGGCAATTCAACTTCGTCTGGGGTATCAAAATTCCTCCCAAAGTTAAGTTTTTTGCGTATTTCATGTTGCATGACAAATTACTCACAAGACAGGTTCTTAACAGGAGGGGTATGCATGTGGATTCCCACTGCCCCCTTTGTAACAACTGTCCATGTGAATCTCTGGTACACTTGCTTTTCTTATGTCCGGTTTCTATAGCTATCTGGTTTCATGTACAGAGAGTTATGGATTCAACTATCTTTCAAATAGACACAAGTGTGCAAAGGGTGTGGAGCTCCTCATGGGCAAAGGTGAAAGAAGACCGCAGAATGAACAAGAAAGAATGGGCGGTCAAATTTCTCTGTGTGGCTTGGAATGTTTGGAAGCTCAGAAACGCTGTAATTTTCAGGAACGAACGCAGACCGACAAGACTAATTGCTGAAGTGGCGGCTCAGGAGATGGGCCTCTGGTTAAGTTTTTGTTAGATTGTTTAGCCTTTTCTGTTGCCTGTTTCTCTTTTACGGGAGATTTCCGTTGGTTGTAACTCGGTGCCAAGGAAGAACTCGCTTTTTGCGTTGCTTGTAATATTACTTTTTTTTCAATGCATTAAACTTGACAGCTTCTGTCAGTTTCTCAAAAAAAAGAAAAAAAGAAAAGGGTAAGCCGGCCACAAAATGGCCGGCTTAGGGGGATTAAGCCGGCCATTTTGTGGCCGGCTTGGGTATTTTTTGAAATTGGCTCAGATTCTGGGCATAAATAATAATTTGTATATTAATAAAAATGTCGGCAGAAGGTTTGATCTTCATTTTTTATCTTAAAAAAATTATAATTTAAAAAAAAAAAAACATATGCATGTGCTAGGGATCATATATATATATATAGACCTATTTCTTTGTTTTTTTTTTTTTTGAAAGCTTGGTAGGGATATAGACTATTTCATTGAAGACGAAAAAAATAAAAAAAATATAAGCTATATCATAATTAATTAATGTGCGACTGGGTCAATGAGAGTTTGTAATTGGTTTCTGGTAGAGAGAATCCAGGAAAAATATCATTATTTTACAACAGTGATTAATGAGATGCCTACTTCCATCAATTTGGAAGAGACAAAATAATAAATAATATTTCAGGGGTTAAGATGAAACTTTCAACCAGTAAATTAAACATACTTCATATATGCATTCTTAGAGAGAGAGAGCGAGACCCTGCCAAGTTTCTTAGAGAGAGAGATAGAGATGGGAGATGGAGATGAGCTCAACTCTAGGCTTGTTTTCCTTCTTCCAGCAGAGGAAGAAAAAGAAGAGAGTAGCTTAACAAGGCGCATATGTGCGGAGTCGAAGAAGCTGTGGGTGGTAGCGGGTCCTGCAATAATAACCCGTCTCGCATCCGTTGGAGTTTTGTTTACCACACAAGCATTCTTGGGTCATGTCGGATCCTTGGAGCTTGCTGGTTATGCACTCTCTTTCACTGTGATTGACCGCTTCGCAATCAGTATATTGGTAATTAAGCTACATCTTAATTTTACTCATCAATTCATACCTCGATCGATTATATACATTCATCGACTCATCATTAACTTTACTAACAATAGCTTAGTTCTTGTTCAATATAATCTCTCCATATATATGAGAACTTTAATCAGATTACATTGTCCTCGTGGTGTCACCGGTAATTTATTGAATGCAACTACACATAATATGAAAACACTGAATTCTTTTATCTCTATCTAGTATATCTTAACACATCATCTGATAAAAAGAAATAAAAATTGTACAGCTAGGAATGGCTAGTGCACTTGAAACTCTTTGCGGACAGGCGTTTGGTGCGAAACAGTACCGCATGTTGGGTATATACCTTCAGAGATCATGGATACTGCTATTTATTTGTGTCATCATTCTCCTACCGCTCTTCATCTTCGCCGCACCTCTACTAGAACTCCTTGGCCAAGATAAAGCCATTGCAAAAGAAGCCGGGATTATCTGTCTCTGGTAAAATCAAATCCAATATTGCACAAGATGCCAATTGCTCGAAATACCAAAAAAAAAAAAAACCAAAAATGGTAATTGTGAAATTCGTTAATAACAGGTTTATCCCGGTTATCTTCTCGCCCATCTTCAATTTGACCTTTCAGATGTACCTCCAATCGCAAAGCAAGAACGCAGTCATCTCCTACTTCTCGGTATTTTCCATCATGTTTCACCTCTTCCTTTCATGGCTGCTGGTGATTAAGTTTTCGTGGGGACTTAGTGGAGCAATGATTGCGATGTGTTTCTCCATGTGGGTCCCTGTGATTGGTCAATTTGTGTATGTTTTGTGTGGCGGTTGCCCCCTAACTTGGAAGGGCTTTTCATGGAGTGCGTTCACCGACTTGGGGCTTGTTGCAAAGCTCTCTCTTTCATCTGGTTTGATGATATGGTATTCTTTGTGGTTTCTCTTAATTAATTACATCTAATAAGGTTTTAATAAGAAAAAAAAATTATGTTCCCTAGAGAAGCCATGAGTGATAATAAAAATAGTGCTAGATGAGCCAAGTTGACTATATCCGCGAGGGTAAAAAATGACTATTGCCGAGGGTAAGCCAGCATAAATTGCTATTTTCAAGGTTATCGCTATTACCGACATGAGTATTTGTGAGGATACCGACACTGTTAATCTTAATCATTTTACTCTTGCGGATAAAACAGATTCTTGTAGTTAAAATATATATAATATGAAATTATGGGAACCATTTATCTACAAACTAATCTTAATTTTATGCAGCTTGGAGCTTTGGTACTATTCAGTACTTGTACTGCTAACTGGAAATATGGTAAATGCTGAGATTGAACTTGATGCATTGTCTGTATGGTATGCATTCTTATGCAAGCTTCTAAGAAATAGATTTTAAAGTTTATACTAATTTGTCCAATGTTCTCTAATCCAACATTTATTTTTTCATGTGCAGTCTAAACATAGCTGGAATAGAAATTTTGATCCCTGTTGGCTTGTTAGCTGCTGCTGGGTACATTCTCATATGCTAATTTCTATTTTTTTTTGTCTTGAAATGACTTGCACGAAATAACAATATTAACTTCTAAATATAACAGAAGAATATTTGGTTACTTGTAAGAAAAAAGAAAAAGACGATTAGTAAAGAACATATTTCGCTGTTATGTCATTATGTGGGACATAACACTTAAGACAATATTTTTTATTTGCAGAGTACGAGTTTCAAATGAGCTGGGAGCAGGAAATGCAAAAGCCACCAAATTTGCAGTTGTTAACGTTGTAACAACCTCAAGTATAATTGGAGTTGTGCTCTTCATACTGTTTCTGGTATTTCAGCGAAACATAGCTTATGTATTTACTGATAGCGAGCCTGTAGTTGAAGCAGTTGTTGATTTATTCCCCTCTGCTAGCGTTGACGATCTTATTGCAAAGCATTCACACCTGTGCTCCTCAGGTTCTTTGGCAACTACCATCCCAAAAACAAGAAAAAAATTAGTTCATATATTTTGTGAACTACTATTTAGATATTACTATTTTTTACTGTCATATTGATAAGAACCATATACACTAAACACAAGATTTATTTTGGTAATAGTAACACTTAACAGGGGTAGCAGTAGGAGCCGGATGGCAAAAGACGGTAGCTTACGTGAACCTCGCATGTTACTACGTGGTTGGGGTTCCGCTCGGAGTAATTCTCGGTTATTTGATTGGTTATCAGGTGAAGGTATCTGGATGGGAATGCTTATGGGGACACTAATCCAGACTATGGTTCTCTGCTACATCACCTGGAAAATGGACTGGGACAAAACAGGTACAAAACCTTAAACCAAAATTAAAAAATTGGGTCTGCTAATTTATTTGATGAAACTTGAAGACTATCAAAAGTTAACAACAACACCTCTAATTTGAGTAAATTGCGTTAACAGGTTGAGCTTGCCCGGGAGCGGGTAAACAAGTGGGTATTGCCAGAATCGCCATAGTGAAACCAAGAAATGGAACAGGGTTTCAATAATTGTAGCTGCGAAAGCAAATTAGCGGAAAAGAATTGTGTTATATTATTATTTTATGTAAGCTCAATTTCACTTTCCACTCATCTCTTCTTGAGTTCTTGGCAATCAAAAATTACCACTGGCTTTTTACAAATTCATTCGGCCCAAAATGGATCTAACTTAAACATCTAATTAATTCAGACCTTTAACGGGTTCATGGAGCAGATAAAGCCCAATATCAGCCCTCTACTGGGCCTTTCTTCACGGGCTATAAAGAATACTGGAGTACATAGCCTACAATTAGTTTGTTTGTTTCAGTCGTAAATATTCGCGCAATCCAGAAAAAATAGTGTTAGTTTTTTTTTTAAAGAAAGATGGAGATTTTTAGTATTCTAAATTCTTTTATTCATTAAGATTTCATCGAGTTTACATTCTACGGCTTCTCATATACTTATAGTGGTGCATTATTAATTTTCACTTTCATAGATATATTTTTTAGTAAACGTCGAAGGTCAAGCCATCCAACTATTTAATATCCAAAAAAGATTACATCTTCTGAATTTCGAATCTGCGACCTCCCACATAGAAATCATTGCCTTTGCCACTGACCAAAGACTAGTTTTCTACATTTTTTACTATTAAAGACTCCTTGTACACTTCGGCATATTTTAGATGTTATTCTCGAAAATCGAACTTGCGTCTTCTAAGAGAGATGAGAACTTGTGTCATTGCACTAAATCTGAATTCTTTTAAGAAAGTAAGCGTACAACATCTAAAAACCAACAATAAGCTCAGTAAACAAAAAGATTTAATGAAAAACAAATAATTTAATAATAATAATAATAATAATAATAATATCGTGGTCGTCATCATCAGTACTATAGTTATAACTTTTCCATAATATAATGCACTACTACAAAAAACACATTTACTATCGCCCTTTTATCATCGAAGTCCTTCGGCACGGATGGTGTATGTAACTAGTGGCAGCGCTAAATACTTTGAAATATTTACCGACTGTTCGGTAAACCAACCGATGGCGTTGATGGCCTCCCTCCTTTGCCATCCATTTAATATACC
>JAJGRW010000675.1:1445843-1494849 GCA_025461045.1 Carex parvula | reverse complement strand
CCTACTTTCGATACAAAAATTAACACGAGTTAAATTGTGATGTAATTTTCTCTGGCAAAAATATTATATTTCAGGACCACCAAAACGGGACGAAGATTGGTGAAGGATTTCTGAAAATAGACACTATTTTCTGAACTAAAAAAATATCTTTGTGCTTCCGCTAAATCCATTAATATTGGTCTTTGACATAGAAGATTTGGGCATCCCTCCGATAAGATTTTAAATTACATTTTGGATTGTAAAAATTTAAATTTTACCAATTGTGAAGTTTGTGAGTTGGCAAAACAAACAAAACTTCATTTTTCTCATTCCATTAGTAAAAGTGAGACTATGTTTGATTTGATCCATTAGAATGTATGGGGACCGGTCCCAATTGAATTTTATAATGGATTTAAATATTTTATTATTTTTATCGATAATTTTTGTCACGACCCCACCGCCGGGTCGGGGCATGCGACAAGAGAGGCACCCTCGCATGTTGCATCCATCCTTCGTCCCGTCAACCTACGTCGCAAACAAAAATACAAAGAAACAATACGGAGTAAGCTACAAAGCTCAGTAACCGGTTATTTAACGACGCGCTTCTCTATAAAGGCTTATTTAAACAACCATTCAAACAGACTAGATTAATCCACATAATTTCACATCAAATTATGCATGCATATTTAACGATGATAGCAACTGGAATGTCTGTCACAGACTTCCCACATTCACAGTTACACAATCTCATCAGTTCATAATCAAATTCCAACCTCAGACCCGCTATCCCGTTAAAATATGCCTCATAATCTAATACCCAATTCAAATAAACAAAAACATCCAATTCAACCACACAAAAAGAAAACACACATTATATAAAAGTCTGGTTACCTGATAGTGATCAATTCATAATTCAATCAAGTTGCAACGACTATTCAAAATCAATACGACGTAGTCGGAATTTCAATCGGATATGCAATCAAATGATATCGATATAATAATTTTTTTTTCGAAATATTTCTTCTCATTTTCTTTTTCTTTTCTCTCTCTGTTTTTTTTTTTTTCATCCTAAACTAATAAAAGGAGACGCAGGCCCTTTTAAAGGCTTACTGAGTTAAAAGGGTTAGGGAGTTATGCATGGAAGCCACGTGGCTGTTATGCCACGTTGTTTTTTTTTTTTTTCGTGTTAAAGCTTTGTAATTTTAAATTCAAACCTTTAGGTTATCTAATATTATAAAGAAGTCCAAAATAAATTTCATAGAATAATTTAAAATTACGTGTTACAATTTTTCAAGAACCACTTCGTTATATTTACTTAAATCTAAAGATGAAGTCTTTAGTAGCTTCAAAGAATTTTTTGTCTCATAAAAAATCAATTTAATGCTAAACTAAAAATATTTAGATCGGATAATGAGATGGAATTTGTAAACAAAAATTTTGCAACTTTCTTTAAAGAGAAATGAATTATACATCAAACCACTTGCATCAATACACCCGAGCAAAACGGAGTGTCGGAAAGAAAAAAATAGACACTTATTAAGATGACAAGAACATTGATGTTTTAAAGTAATATTCCTAAAATATATTGGTCGGCTACCATACTTTGTGCCACATATTTAATTAATAGATTACCGAGTTCAAGGCTAGAAAATAAAATCCCACTAAAAATTCTCTATCAACAAAAATCACCTTTGATCACTTAAAAGTATTTGGATGTACAAGTTTTGTACATATTAAAAAAAAGATAAACTAGATTTTGTATCAACAAAAACTATTTTCTTAGGATATTCATCTTTCAAAAAAGGTACAAATACTATGATCCTATTAATAAAAATATATTTATTTCTAGAAACGTTATATTTTTTTAAAATGAGCCATACTTCAAAAAAGGAGGAGAAGTTCAAGTGCCTTGTCAAAATGAAAAAATAAATTCCGTGATACCCTACATTGAAAGTCAAGACCTTGTTCAAAATAATTATCATGAGAATGATACAAGTGATCATGAAGAATAAGTAGATGAAAATAATAATGACATAAATGAAACCGAAATAGAAATAATTCGGGACTTAAACGAACATCTAGAGTATCACAACCATCAAATAGACTTACATATTATGTGGCCAATACCGTCCAATATCCCATACAAAATTTTGTTTCATACAATAAAATTTTGCCTTCATACCAAGCATTTCAACCATAGAAAAAGAAATAGAACCGAAAAATTACCTAGAGACCATTCAAAATCCAACTTGGGATAAAACCATGAACGAAGAGCTAAAAACTCTAGAAAAAAATGAAATATGGGTAATTGTTCCATTACCAAAAAACAAAATACCCGTTGGTTACAAATGAGTTTACAAAATAAAAAATAATTGTAATGGTACCATAGAACGGTATAAGACAAGATTAGTAGCCAAAGGATTTATACAAACCTATGACATAGATTACAATGAAACTTTTGCAACGGTCGAAAAAATAAATACCGTTAGAGTTTTATTTTCAGTTGCCGCAAATAATGGTTGGAACCTATACCAAATGGATGTTAAAAATATCTTTCTTCAAGGAACACTTGAAGAAGAAGTGTACATGACATTACCACCGGCTATAAAATGAAAAATACTTCTAACCTAGTTTGTAGGTTAAACAAATCAATATATGTATTAAAGCAATCTCCATGGGCATGGTATGACAAACTTAGCTCTTATTGAATTTCTTGCAATTTTAAAATTAGTAATGCCGATCATTCCTTGTTTACGAATTGTGATGGAACCAATACAACTTTTATTTTAATTTATGTAGATGACATCATAATCATCGGAAATAACATAGAACACATTCAAAGATTTAAAAAATAATTAAAAGAAAAATTTGACATAAAAGATTTGAGAAATCTAAAATATTTTTTAGGAATAGAGGTAGATTTTTCAAATAAAGGTTATTTATTTCACAAAGAAAATACACACTTCGTCTCTTAAAAGAAATCGGTAAATTAGGATGCAAACCGGCCTCTACCCCAATTGATAACAAGTGTAAATTAAATAGTGAAGATGGTGAACTCTTAGAAGATGTGAACCAATTCCAAAGATTTGTAGAAACATTGATCTACCTAACGGTTACCTGTCCGGACATTTCTTTTTCGGTAAGCCAAATTAGTAAGTTCATGCACTCACCAAAAACACCACACTTAGAAGCTATAAATAGAATTTTGAGATATTTGAAAGGAAATTCCGGAAAGGGAATTTGGATGAAAAGTAACAAATCTAACAATGTATGTGGCTATTTCGATGTAGACTGAGCCGGGAGGTTTGATAGAAAATCCACCACCGATTTTTGCACGTTTGTAGGCAGAAATCTAGTCACATGGAAAAGCAAGAAGCAAAATATTGTGGCTTGATCAAGCGCAGAAGCTGAGTATCAAGCCATGGCATCTATCTCAAATGAATTGATATGGCTTAAACAATTGCTCAAAGACATGAAAATCTTTTTTTTATCAACCCATGAAAATGTATTGTGACAACAACTCGGCATGTCACATTGCACTAAATCTCGTATTTCACGAGCGGACCAAACACATAGAAGTCGATTGTCATTTTATTAGAGAGAAGGTTCAAGCCAAGGAAATAGAAACACTGTTTGTTCAAAGTGAGGACTAACTAGCGGATGTTTTCACTAAAGGGTTGGATCCAAAATCATTTGAAGAAATCACAAACAAGTTAGAATTATTCGACATCTATAATCCTAGTTTGAGGGGAAGTGTTGAAGATAACCTCAGATTATATTTCATTATAGATCAAGGGTATATGTGTAGAAGTGTAATAGGTAACTTAGGAAATAACTCAAACAGTACACACTGTACCAAAAAGTAGAAATAGATTCCAACGGTCATATTGAGACTTGTAATATATATAACAGTTTAAAATTGTAAAAGCTAATAACAAAAAAGATATACAAAAAAAAAATTTCTCCTCAGCTTTGTATTTCTTAATATATCGAATGCGAAAAAATTTATAATTTATACTTGAATTCACTAATGTCAGAAAAAAAACCCTTGTAAACAAAGAGAACTAAACATTGCATGGATGGCAGGTGTCATATAATTAGAAAATACAACATTTTTAACCTACGTGGAATGTTAAAAATTGAAATGATACATCGATTTTCAAAAGATTCCGCCAAAAAAGGATATCTGAGGAGTCGGTGGAATGCTTCCAAGGCCAAGCGGGCAGTGATAATCTCACTAATTTTTTTTAGGAGCTCAGAATTATCGTTTTCATAGCATTGGAATATTGGATTCATGAGATTTATATTAATCTACTAGATTCTTGTTCATAAATCATAACAACGTTAACTATTTATTTTAGCAGGATAATACAATTTTATAATATTTTCACATTTAATATCATTTGGTGGGCTAAAATTTAGGCTTCTATTTTAGTAACAATAGAGCAGTTGAGCAGATTAATCAAGTGATTTTCTAATTGTCTAAGAAAATAGTAACAAATCCGAGAACTAAGCGGGCCGGGTAGATTAATTGTATTGAAAATTTGCAATGGCAACTCCAGTTAAAACAATCCGAGAACTAAGTGGGCCGGGTAGATTGATTGTAATGGGCCGATATTTAATATCCAAAAACTTAAGATAGAAACGCCATACTGAATGGAAACATTTATAAGGACCTCGCATAGTTGCATTTGATGCATGGTGAAGAGCCACCAAATTCAATAGGGATCCCTAAATATTATATTCTCCTAGTAAGGCATGTCCATATCATACGGTTCATCTACATTAACTAAAGCATACACTACATAATAACAACAATTATAACATTATGATCAGGAAAACTTCACCTTATGTTCATGTGACAAAGGACAAACTTCTTGGCCCTTCACAAAGAAAAGTAACAATCGATGGAACAGATTTTTCGGAAAATGGTATCGGTGGCCTCGTGATGAGTTGATAGCTCTCGAATTGAGGTATGATACCGGGGATTAATCTCCTGTTGCCGTAACTGACACTACACTCTAATTAATTAAAATGAATTTGTTTTATTGTTTTCTTCTTGGAAAAAAAACATCCTATATATGTTTCCTTTACTGAAAGGTGCATTTATGTGCTTTAATAATCTGATGAAGGAAATTGTATACTTAATTAAGAACGTAGTTGTCTTCGCTTGTTGTCAAAGGCGGAAGGCAATGTAAGGCTAGTAAGCTCATGCCATATAGATCAATGGTAGAGAGGCCCGAAGCAGACACATGTTATAGGGTGTTGCCCACCTCCATCAAAGTGGAATCGTCTTCCGCAAGGTAGACATAGGATCGCCTCTAATGAGAAATTTTTGTAAAAGTAGGAAGATGATCGATGCTTTTTATTAAAATGCTATACCACGTACGTGTTCCTGTCGAAGAAATTTATTTTTGGCAGATCGGTGCCTCTCGGACAAAGGTGAGGATGGGGTAGTTGGCCTGGTCGTGTTTGTCAATGTCGGTGCAGAAATCAGTGTCGATAGCTCATTAGACAGTAGCATTTCTTTTTCCTCTTCATAAAAGAACTCTGTCATTGAATTCCAACACCTCACAAGTAGGAATGACTTTATGAGACTCTTGGCATGGACACCACGAAGAACCTAATCTCATAATGAAGCAAAGAAATAATCTCTATCCCATGTTCTCAACTAACGTTTTCATATTGCATTCATTGACTCATTCCCTCTGATAATCTTTTCCTAATTGTTAAAGTCTTTCGTACTTGCTTTTCGTTTAAACTCAAAAGAATATTTAAAAATCAGTGAGGATTGCTCTTCATTTAAATGAAAAAAAATGATTTTTCATTTTTTATGTTGCTACTTGGCCTATTTTTTCGGACATAACTGCAACACTTCTCTGTTTCATCTCTGTTTCAGTGGCTGGTATAATTATTCGGCCTTCTTTGTTATTAATCACCTGGGAGATTTCTCTCTTTGTTTCTTAATTAGTTAATAAGAGAGAACGCAAGGGTAAAATAGATACTAATGGAAAAAGCTCCCTCTTAGCTCTCAATATTTTAATTTGTGCCCTTTTGTGTATCACTCCCCAATTCAATATCGACAGAGCGCAAACCAAAATCACTATTTTTTTTGGAGCCATGCTTCACATTCATCAAGTCTAATGCCTACTACCAAAATGATCATTGGTGACTAAGCAACTGAGCATGCACAGACTTGACAGTTTTAGATTTGAGGTTTAAATAAACTAATGATCTCCTGGGTACCTCCAGAATATTTTATTGTTCGTCTCTACTTCCAAACATAACCCGCACGAAATTTAAAACTGATTGGCAAAACAGAAGACAGACCGATAAATGTACTAATACTCTAATATGTAATGTAAATCAATGAATCAAATTTTCACAAGATAAGGAATACCAGAAGGCCATATCATTACTTCTGAGTTACAAGAAAGTACCACAGATGCTAGCACTTATCTTTTCCCTGTTAGTTCAAAATCCCCAAAATGACTCTAAACATGGCCGCCAATCTTTTACTAAACAAACATTACCGACAAACCAACCCGGCACCAATAATTTGAATAGGGGAATGATATCAACTGTACAATTTCAATCAGACAAGCTCAGGCCAGTAAACGCATAATATCACCTAACCTCCATATCATATTATTCATTAATCTCAAACAATTCCAATTCCTGACTCTGTGCTTATTAAGCACCACTTCTAGTCTATGTACAAATCTGATGATGCGAGGGAGAAACAGAACATTTCCAGAGCCAGCCACGGGTACTACAGGGAGAGGATTAGCAAAATCTGCAGGCATGATGGCTTACTCAAAAATCCTCCTCACAAAAAACAAAATGCTCCCTCTCTTTCTTCTTGTTTTCTTTTTTAATTTTTCCTCTAAATTACTCAAAAAATTAGTCTCCTAAGAGAAAGAGGGACACTCGTTTCCATTCTCCTTTTCTTTTGTATTCTCATTAGCTTTGCTGCTGCCACACTCTTCTCCCACGGCCTTGCGAGCTTTTTCCTTGTTACTAAAATCTTCTAAGCATTTGTATTCTTCTCTGAGGAGCCTGTCCAACTCAGGATGCTTAGCCAGTGGTTCTTTACGATCTCGCATTTCTCTATAATGATGAAATGCCCTAAATTCAAATAAGATATATCCCATCACTAGATTTTCTTGATATAACCTTATAAATCGTAAACCTTAACATAGCTAAAACAATCTAAGAGCCACACCAAATTAACTAAAACTAAGAGTAGGCATCAAAGTAGGACAGATGAGGGAAACATCTTCTACCTACCTGGTTAGACAGCATTTCAACAATACCACCCAACACTTACAGCAATAGTAAAAGGAACACAATTTAAAAAGAACCCCGATAAACTAGTAGTTAGATACCAGAGGACATACCAATATTTCTCGAGACCATAGAGATTGCCCTTGAGGTAGAAGTCAAGAGTCATCTGCTCAAAATCTTTATAAACATCTTTCCTGAAATTCTTCTCCAATCCATAACTGCAAATTTGAAGTGCTAAGAAACTGTCTAAATTGCACAAATAAGGGAGTGGTTATGACAAAGCAAATTTATGCGAAGTGCACAGATACCTATAAAATCTGAAGAGACACTCAAGTCCATAATTATAGTTGGCATTGGCATCTTCAAGGGCAAGCTTGTGAAATTCATTGTACATGTCCTTGTTGAAGTGATCTCTCAGGAAGAATGACCAGAATCTGTACAGTGTGTTCATCTCCTGCATATAGGAAATGCATATGATCATAAGGCAATTGCCAAAAATACAAACATAAATAAGCCCCGACTCTAGAGACACATAGTCAAGGGCTCAAGGGAGGAGGTCAGAAAAGGGGACGTAACAAATGGAAAGGAAAGAGAAGTTGTGACTTTAAACTTTATCCATTCACAGGTTTAAAGGGTAGATAAATTATTTCCTTACCTTCTATTACACCCAACCCAAATTAGACAATGCAATAAAGCTTTCGGGGGTTAAAGGAGATCAATCATTAAAGTCAATTAAAAACCTCCCCCATTGAGTTTTACAGCTAAACAAGGTAAATTAATAAATTTTTCCTTTCCATATCTATAGTCCTTCCTTCCAGCTCAAAACCAAACATAATGTTAGTTTAAAATGGCAAAAGGAAGATCTATGAAGATATCTTTAGTAAAGGATATTTATAGTCAAAAGGTAAACAATATTAGCAAAACCTCACTACAGCCAATTCCAGCTTTCTTGCGGTCACCAAGACAGCGCTTGTGATACTTCAGATACCTTCATATCACAAAAAAAGAAAAACAGGAAGACCAAATAACTCAATCTACATTGATATTTACTATAATATATAACAATTTAAAAACAATATTGGAGAAAAAAATTTGAATTTTTTCAAAAAGCAATCAATCTACTTTTGCTGCTTGAACTCATTGTCGACCAATAGCTGGTGACTTGGATGCTGAAAAGGAGGGAAAGATTTCGGCATGGACCCCACAGGCGGGCTGCTCCCTGATAGAGCAGAGTGGGACCCACCAGCACCGCTCAGCTTTGATGATGAAAGTGGTCTGAAAATATCATTTTGATTCACTTATTATTATGATAAAAGAAATCCATAATGCACATTTTACCCTTGTAAGATCTGGATCACGTAAATTAAGTAAATGTAAACAAACATAGATGAGTCCAGCTGTGCATCTCTCACGAAAACAGGGTTTAGGCCATACACACAAATAAGGGAGAAAAAAGAGACTGGACAGCTAGACAAAAAAAATCAAAACATGGAACAATGACATTTATTACATATCAAGTTAATATCCCATTAAATTAGGCGATGCCAACTTAAACAGAAATTAATAAACAGCAGAACAAAAAGTTCTAGCATGCAAACAAAGGATAAGGATATATGGCTGGTACTACAAACTTACCAAACCAGTGCCATTAACTAGTTCCATGCACCAAAATCCTAGAGAAATACTTAGATCCAAAAGATCACTGGCACCAAAATCCTCAAGAAAGACAGCTCCTGAACTCACAATTTAAACAAAAACTCTCCCCAAGTAAAAACTTGTGTTGGCATGGAAACATGCAAAGTAAACAACTCTAACAACTTTTACAAGGGTAACCACAATAAAATGAGTAAATAAACCAATCTAGTGGCCTAACCCATGATTCTCAGGTGTTGAGCCGAAGAAAAACCCAACCGACTTGCTAGGTGGACTCCCTGACACAACCTCATAGCGCATGTTCCTCCCCCCACCACCCCCAGAGTGGGACCTGAAATTTGTTGGGAAGAGACGCTGTTTCTGAGAGTTGTGAGGTTTGCCGTGGCCCCCACCCTTGCTCTGTCTTCTTCTGGGAAAACCTGGCCCGGCTTCTTCCATCCCGGTATTTCCTGGATTTGATGCATTTTCAACCTCAGTACTAGCAATTTGGTTTATAGAATGAGATTTTGAATCCCCATGCTTAGCATTGTTCCCATGATTCTGCTTCCTACTGGACCTCTTTGCTTGTATCTCCTGTAAGTCATATACAATGACATATATCAGTAATGAATTAAGCATGAAAATACTGTGTAGAAAACTAGAAAGAAATGCTCCAGAATCTGGCTCTGTAACACCTTTGTCATCAGTTATAGAAATTAGCAAAATTTTGATCTAATGACACCATATAAAAAGTCTAAAAAGTTCTAATACCATTAAAACTATCAAAATTATTTCCAATATATCTCATACTCATCTCTCGCAATTATATAATGACTGACTCTGTGACATGCTTATACAGACAGACAATAGACCTTTTGAAGTACCTGAACACACCGAATAACACTTAAATTTACCCATAAACCCAACGTAACAACCTTGCAATTTCAAGGTGGAAAACTAAATGCACTAAAAATACCAAATAAAATATGTTTAACTTCTCAACCACAAATTAAGTTTACTGTGAATTCCAACAGTTAATGTCACTCCTACAAAAAGTAAAACCTCAAGCCTCTTCACTTCTGTAAAAAGGAACTCCATACAAATCAAACAAGATACTTGCAATAGTGCACTTTACTTTTAAACCTATCAGGTAAGGCATTAATGCGCATTACCGCAGCTGCACCTGATGTTAAGGTTGCAACTAAATAAGAAAAAGTCTAATAAGAAATGTACTGTTAGTACTAGCCGCCACCTGCTCATAATAATAAAGGCCATCGTTTATAGTAGATTCTTGTTCAGCTAAAAATGGTCCTGATTCCTGCTGTTTAACTTTGTCGCCGTCCTCTATCCTTAGTTCCTGCATGGAACTCAAAAGGAAAAAACTTCATTGCCTGTATAGTCAGAAGTCAGAACAACCTTAAGATGACAACAAGTATTTATAAATGGACAAATACCAACTTCCCATTGGATTATTGAAACGAGCTTAAACATGGTTAAACTCTGTTGGAGTTAAAACAAGCCTAATAGGTTTAATTTAACCAAGGTAAAATCTGAGTCAACACTAGCTTCAGACCAACAATAACTATTCATTTAACAAATTCAAAACTACGGCAACAAAGAAGTGATCTTACTTGGGTCACAATAACTAGCCTAGATACATCTTGATCATTTATGTCGATCTCTTCATCCTCCTCATCAACCCTAATTAAGAAGTCAAGTGGAGGAAATATAATATTTTAAACAAGAGATAAACCAAAAAAAATCGTAAGCACACCAAAGAATAATCAAACTTTACTTTCTATTAGCTGACAAAAGATCATTTTGGGCAGATGGTTGCTCAAGCTCAAGCTCCTCATCAAGCATAAAGGTGCTCTGTTCGCCGCCAAAAGGACCATTGCAAGAATTTTCCAAATTGGTGCTCTTCCATTCATCTTCGTTAGCTCTAAAAGGTGTTTCATTAAACTTAGCTTTTGTATTATTGTCATGTGTCTCGCCCTCAAATTGGGTAGCTGCAGAGCGAGGTGTCAGAACTCGAACCCACTTATGCCATTCACCACGCCTCCTTATTTTATCTCCCTACAAAAGATGAAAGTTAGGTTAATTGTAGAATTAGTTTTTAAGTACCATACTCCATATAGCATATGAGTTATCAGGCCTCTTTTTTTTTACTTTTGTTTCTTAGGAATATTATGGAACCAGAATACTAAAATGTTACTTTAACAAAGAAAGAATAGCTTTTTAAAGCGAGACACACCTCAATCTCTACAGTACTTGAATCGCGCAAAGCATCAAGAATAAAAGGTATATCTGTAGTCATCTGCTTAACCTGACATTTTGAGGGGAAAAAAAAAATAAAAAAAATCAGAAAAATATTAAGCAAAATTCCCAATTACAGGCTTTTCAGCAACTAAGAGGATATACATTAAAAGTCAAAAACAAGAATGCAAGATGGACAAAAATACCCTTGGAAATTCTGCAATTGTGTTAATCGGGATCCATCCTTGATCATCCATTAAAGATCTTAGATGTACATCACCAGGTAGATTTGCATCACTGTTGCAAAAAAATATATATACCACAAAACTAAGCTTTCAGAATTAAGGTTTGTGCTAGTATTCACAAAAATGCAAAGCTATTTTAATGATGATTTTACCCAAAAACACAAGTCCTAATTGTATCAAATAAAATAAGCAAATCGCGAAATAAAGTATAATACAAACACAGCATTAAAATGAGCACACCTAAAGTAATATTCAATCTGCAGTATTAACTTCTCTCTCAAATCAACCGCCTCGGGTGTAACATTTAAATTAGCAGCCGGAGGTAAATGATTCATAACAGGGCGGGGCAGGCCCCGCATCATATCTGCAGGCCCAGAGGGGAAATAAAACATTGTAGAAGGACCTCCTAAGCAACAAACCCATACAATAAAGTTTAACATTAGCAGAGCTTTCTTGGAACTAAGAAAATAAAATAATTTGCGCATTCCACTTTTGTCACTAAACATTTTTAAGCTTCTTAAGAATACATTTGACTCACTTTTTCATCCATTAAGAACTCATCTATACTAGTATATTTTATTTCTTTCTAAAAACAGAGTAAAACAGAAAACATACGAACCATTACCAGAACATGAACTTAATCTATTTCAACATAACAAAATATCCACGTGATTTAAAAAACAATTCAACATATTATACAAGTGAAGGTATGCAAGCATTCAAACACTTTCGCAACCTTTTCCAAATATTGTATTACATTTAATAAATATATAGTGAACGGAATATACTAGCATAGACATAATATGAAACATTACCTGGGAAGACGGGTCCATTAGGAAAGCCAGTAGATGGCCCGTACAAATGCAATGGCATTGGCCGGACCGAACTCCTGGGACCGGCAATGCCAGGTGGGACGCCCATACCATCTCTAGGGACAAAGGACCGCTCGTTGATGTTACGAGGATCAAAAGCACCCCTTGGTCTTGTGCCAGGGTGCATTGACCCGTTACGCCATGGACCCTGTGGGTCTCCTCTTGGCATGAAATGGGGGTCAGCATTCATAAAAGGAACTGGGTAAACCTGGTATGGATAGTCATTGACCATCATTTGAGGCATGACCGGGTACATCTGCGGACCTAATTGGTGTGGGTAAGGGAATGGCACCGGAAATGGCGGTGCGCCATTAGCAACAGCATTATGGTTCGGGTTAGGATTGCGCTTGTGACTGTGCTTGTTATTGTGGTGGTGATGATGCTTATTGGGATTGCCATTGTTATTACCGAATCCATCAGATTTGCGGGGTCCACCATGTCCCTGAAGGAATTAATAAAACCTAATGGTTAAAAAGGCCCCTTCGGAAATACCTTAGACAAATCATTTTGGTAGTAAAGACTACATAAAGCAGGGAAACTTGCTATTAACTCCTTGGCAGGTCTGAAACAAGTTTCAAAACTCAAGTACCAGCAGTGAAGATACAAAGGCAAGTTAGATAATTTAAAAGCCAGTCAACCCTTTTAAGTTCATTGAAAATATGTCCTATGTATACATAATTTATTAAAGCATATTAAAATTCCATTAAAGCAATATAAAAATTTATCTTGTCCTGGTCACTATTTAGTTTCCATCTAATCTATTGGTATATTGTTTAACTAATTATAAGAGCCTCAAATTTAGTAATGCGAATTTAATTAAGAGAGAAGAGGAAAACTAAAGTCTATCACAATTAAAATCCTGGTTCTTAAAATGAGTAAAATAGGAGTAGGGTTTATAACAGCTATTGAATGTTAAAAAGAAAATTCCCTCTTTAAAGGAGCACTATACTGGACCAATCCCCCTTATTCCCAAGAAAATTTCTCCTTCAATCCTAATAAAAATCCATACTGCACAGAAACATATCCAATTGCAAAGCTCAAGCAGCCCTATTAACATAACACGAAAAAAAATCAAAATATAAACCTGCATTGATGGAGAAGCGGGCATGGATCCATTCTTCGAATCAGAACCAGCATTTGCATCACCGGCCTTGTTTCCGGCCTCAGCAGTCCCCTTGGCCTTAGAATCCGTCAAAGCAGGCCATGTATCAGTCCCCTCGCCCATGACCGATCCCTCAGCAGCCTCGGTTGTGGCCACCTGTCGCCATGGCGACTGCCTCCCCTGATCCGGCACCGTCGTCTCCATTGAAACCACTTGTTACAAGACGACAATCAGAAGCGAAAAAAAAAAGAGAGAAGTTGTCTTCGAAAGGGCTTTTTAATTTAGTTTTTTGGCTTTATTAAGGGCAGAGAGAAAAATTAGAGAAAATCTAGCGGGAAGAGGGGTTAGCACTCCATAATTAGTACAGAAGCATTTAGCTCTGCCTATTTTTGCGGCGGATCGATGGGTTAAGGTTTCAGTTGCAATTTTAGGGTTTTCGAGGGTTATGAGATGAAGGCAGGATTAGGGTTTTTGGAAGCACGGCGAGAAAAATTTAGGCTGGAATGACCGAGTGACACGCTGTTCAGTTTCTTACACTGAGTGGATCGCGTTTCCACTAATGCTCCCGGTCCGTTGTCAACAATAAAAGACGCTATGTGGATGAATGTAGGGCCCCACTTCTCTCCTCTCAAGCCGTACGAGCTCCATCCCAACTCAGCTTTTGGACCTGGTGTATGCCAGTTGTTTCGTAATTGACCGCTCATAGCGATAGGTTATGACTGAAGAACAGGGTGGTTCAGGTTTAGATATTGTTTTAGACATTTTTACTTCTATTGGGTCGAATCGTCAGCGTTTTAGCTGATCCGAGAGCAGATAAAAATTGTATAGAACGAACCATCCGACGTGGAATTTAGGGGTGCGGCTTTGATAATGCGGGTCCCACCTCGGTCGGGTGGGTTCCACTTCCTACTCGTTCGTTCAAGCCTTCAAATGATGGCCTGGAAGAAAATGTAGAAATAAGAATGATCTCCAGTCCCCAAAAAATGGATATCATCTGTTAAGAAGTGCTGCAAAGGAAAACAGTCTTGCCTAAACATCATGTCTGGCTAGGGGTAGCAAAAAAGCTCATAGCTCGTGGCTCGATTGTGACTCGCATCTGACTCGTTCGATAATCGCTCGTTCGTTATTGGATCGAGTTGTTAACGAGCCAGCTCGCTACTAGCTCGGTCCAGAATTAACGAGTTCAAGCTAGGGTCTAGCTCGCTCGCCAGTTTGCGAGCTAGCTCAGCTAGACATCAATTTGTATGAATTTGTGTGCATTTTACTGTCCAACTAAGTCCAAAAAGTCTGTAGAATTTATTTCTTTCTTAAAACAAGGTCCAGTTAGACCCAACGAACCAACTCGCCAGCTAATAAGCTAGCTCAGTCCAGCTCGTAACGATTTCAAGCTGAGATTTCAGTTCGGACCCCTAAAGTTAGCTCACTCATAACTCGGACGAGCCAGCTTCTAACGAGTTCAAGTTAGATCCAGTTTGTAACGAGCCAACTCGTTGCCACTCCTATATCTGGCTAAACAGTGTTTATCTTGTAGTCTTGTAGTCTTGGGTCGGAAAAGGGTCCCTATAATCATTTCATTTTGTTATCTTTAAACGTTAACCTACTTCATTATTACACATGTGAAAAAATTTATTCCATATTAATTTCGTTTTATATATTAGGATATTGCATTAAATTTAAGTGGAAGGTTTGAATACCTCCAATTTTGTTGTGTTTCTATTTTTAGAACTTTAATAACTTGAAATTGTAATTTTAAATGTCAAAATAAAATCATTAGATATAATTTATATCATTTTTCTATATGTACATGTAAAAAGTTATGACTTTGTTTTAGTTATTATCAGAAAAATTGTTATTTTTTTATGTGCATGTAAAAAAAATGATAGATCATATCTAACGTTTACTCTGATATATAAAATTTAAAGTTTTTATCATTATAAAATTAAGAAGTGAATGCTTCATGAAGAGGCATAAAATGGAGAAATGTAAGTTCTCTTTAAATTTAAAATTATTGTAATTTAATGCTTGATGAAGATACACTAGATGGGAGCCTCGCTTTGCTTCGGCAGTGACATGTCGTAAACAGTGTGGTACATGAGCATAACAAAAATGGTATAGCAAGTGGAATGATGATGTGTAACGGAAACTATACATAAAGTTGGAAGTATCAATTTACATTCGCAAAGATATTATGAAATTGTTAACCTACAAAAGATAAGTTAATATTGTGCAATACATTTTTGTCTATTTTTTTCTAATTGTAAGGGTGGTGTGATGTACTGCCGAAATTTTTACAACTACCGTTGTTTAAAAAAAAATAAACCAAAAAACCATTACTTTTGAGAAATTTGAAATCTAACACGTCCGCATAATGATTATGCGGCCCCAAATGCTGGGGACCGCACAGGCATTCTGCGGCCCCAGCCAGGGATCCGCAGAACCATTCTGCGGCCCCAGCCAGGGGTCCGCAGAACCATTCTGCGGCCCCATATATTTTTTTTTGGTCAAAGCAAATTTTGAGAAATCTCATACGGGGCACGCATTTCTAAAATAACAAAAAATTATTAAAAAACCAAACTTTGAGATATCCCCACGTGGTGCTGCAGAATGGTTCACAAAACAAAACAAAAACATATGGGTCCGCAGAATGGTTCTGCGGACTCCTGGCTGGGTTCGCAGAATGCATGTGCGGTCCTCAACATTTGGGGCCGCAGAATATTCAGCGGTCGTGTTAGATTTCGAATTTCTCAAAAAGATAGTTTTTTAGTTTATTTTTTTTTAAACTGTGCTAACTTTAAAAATTTCGGGATATACTGTGTTAGGAAAAAGGAAAGATGCCACATACGATAGCACATTATCCTATTTGGCAATAAAAAAATCTTACGTTGCCATGAAAAATAAGACGAAGTTGTCTTTCTTCAGCAAAAGTGGACCAAATAAATGATCAGCAAATTGGACCGAATAATTTGGATACATTTGATGAAGGTTATTCTTTGACTGTTACAATAAAACTATGAAATTCAACATGTCTATACTTTATCTTGTAAAGGTGAACTTTAAAACCACATATACATGTCTATTTATGTCATGACCTAACACACTATAATGCATAGGTTGTGCAATAAAAATCTTGATCTGCAACACTCTTACAGATGGATAGTGTAGGAACGACCAAATTGAGAAGGCAATGTATTTCCTATATGCAACTTCCAAAGATTAATACTCAGTTAAGAAAAAATTGTTATTCAAAACCAAGACCAATCACAAAATTTCTTATGTGACAAAGTTAAAGGTTATAATGAGTGACCAAGATCAATCAATCTTTGATTGACATGATCAAAGTGCTACCAGTTTAGATTTAATGCAATTACCAAAGAATAATTATACAATTGTTGTTTATAAGACTCGAATACAAATACTGACCTTCTTTAAGTTTTTGCATAGCAGGGAGAAGTGCCTTTTGACCCTTGTGCTTAACAAACTGCAATCAATTGTTAAGGAAACACATTTAGAAAGACCGAATTTAACTAAACTAAAAAACAGACAACTAATATAAACATGATAAAAATAAACATCCTCATAGTGAAAAAAACAAGTGAAAACTAATTTTGTTGACAAAGAATTGACCCAATTTGAACTGTAAACATTATACTAAGTCACATTTGGGCTATTCGACAGTCCTTTAAGGACAAAGAAGAATTTAAAATTTAATCCTCCCTAAAAAGCCATGTCTGACAAGTACAAAACATTAAGCATATAGGATAAAGTGAATAAAAAGTCTATTACAATATTAGAGAACCAACTCAAATGCTCACTTACAAAGAGCCATCATGATACTTCATGTTAACAAGTTTTCGAATAAGAAATGCTTTGTTTTGGACTATTTTGCGCTCATACATACTTTCAAGGTTCTCCCACAATTTCTTGGCATCGGTTTCGGTTGAAACATGATGAAATACTGAATCATCAATCCACTGTCTAATCAAAGCAACTGTCTTTCAGTTTCTAGTGGTCCAAACCGCATCAGTGACATCCGTTGGTTTCGTACCGGTTACCGGTTCATAGGCATATTTACAAACCAACATATCCTCTATTCTGGACTTCCAAATAGATTAGTTTGTGGTTGTCAATTTAATCATGGTACCACTACTACTACCCTCCATTTTAGAAATCTACCTCAAACTGTAGCGGAGCAAATGGAAGAGCAACCTTCGTCCTTGAACTACCAATCAGATATGATGGTAATGTATATCGGTTCTAATACCACTTGTTGGGAGAGGAGGTAAATAAATCACAAATAAATAAAAATAGATGAATCACACAAGATACCAAACAGTGAACAAGCAAGCATAAGAAATAAGAGAAGACACAAGATTTTACGTAGAAACCATTTCGGGAGAAAATCACGGGAGCACACGGCACAAATCAACTAGATCAAAGAGTTTTACAAGTAGAAGAGATCATCAAACTCAATAGTACTCTCTCACATACTCTCTTACAATTTTTAAGAAGAAGAGAGCAAAATCCTAGTGCCTGTTCGGCTGGGTAGGATTAAGCTTTCTTAAAGCTCCTTAAGTTCTTAATCCGCGTTAATCTGTCCGAACAGCTGCTCCTTAAGCAGGATCAAGATGTCTTCCTTAGACCAAAATCTTAATCCAAGGGATCCCTTCCTTAAGAATTCTGCCTCCTTTAGACCTCTTCAGGAGCCAAAAAGGTACTTTTTATGGACAATTATGCCCCCACGAAGAGACCCTCCTTAAGGCCCTTACATTTATTTATTATTTTCTATTGTCTCCTTCCTCAAACAAATGCACGCTTACCAAGGCACAGGAAGTTGAAGAACTTATTCTCTCCGTCAGAGATTGACGGTTGTCCGACCAACAACTTTCAAATCCGACGCCATACGGTTGTTCTCCTCAAGACGCTCTTTCTATTGACATCCCATTTATTCAGAGGTAATTTTTCTTTCGTTTGATAGTTTTTTTCATTTGATTTTTTCAAAATGTAAGTCATTCTTGAGTCGAGAGCAAGTTTAATCAAGAGCAAAATTAGCGTTAATTGAAACAGACAATTTGATTTTGTTAGTTGAGTCCATGCCTCTTTAAGTGAACAGATGGTTTGGTCCTCGTAATCGGCAAAAAAGAAATGACTTGCAGAGGCGAAGGGGGGAGGTTTGATAATTAATTGACCCACTAAATTAGACGAATTGCTCTTGATCATGTTAATTTTAGTAGATTTGGGTACAACCAACAAGTTTCTCAATTGTATAAATGACCCCATAATACCTCCACCAGTACCTTAGAAATCTCAACTGTTCCTTCATGCCAGTATAATTGTACTTGACCTATATTTTTCTCTCTTTTTCTCCTTTCAAAGTCTTTATCCTAATTTATTTATTTTAGTTAGACTAACAATTGAAAATTGAAGCAATAACCCATTAACAGTGACCAATCAGGATGTAATGCATATGCACAGGGGCCCTCATTATTTATATTCTTTTATTTTAGCAAAGAAAATGGTGATTGTGTATATATAAAGATATTCATATTTTCGTAGAAGGTTATTGGATGTTGGTGAGTTAATAACTTGGTCATGTTCAAAGATCATGCTATAGATATCCTTTCTTCATAATTTACTACAAGGTCTTTAGTTTTTTTTTTTTGTCATTTTAAATATCTGTCAAAACAAGAAAACAGCCGATTGAAACTTATACATTGCATTCCATCCACTATATGGTACTGGTAAAATGAGAGATTTCAAGAAGAACTAGAAAAGGGCATAAGAACTAGTGACAAGATATCAACTTATTCAAATATATGTTGTTTTTGTATAGGGATTTTTTTACCATACTTTAGCCTCACAAGAAGCCATGACCGGCACTTATACATAAGTGGCTATTCTGCTGACAAGATACCAACTTTATTCAAATTAAACTGTGGCATTAACATGAATAAAAATGGCAATTGAGAAAAAAACTTGAAATTCCCTTTTGAATTTTTGAAGGTAAGTACTTAATAATTTTCTTGAAACTCTTATTCTAATATATTTATTATATAAGTAATAATTTTATTTGTTTTGTTTCCTAGGTAATATGGATAATTTTAATTTCGAGGAGCTTATGAAGGTTTTGGATGATAATGATGAATCATGGATTTTTAGAATAATATACTTCCAAGTACCATATTTGGAGGTTCATCATCATCTTCCACACAAGATCAAGATAAGAGGAGAATGTCGGGTGTTGAATATATAAACGACATACTTAATGCAACGCCGGAAGTACCTTATGATTATTTACGAATGAACAAAACCAAGTTCCTTGTCCTCTGTGATGCAATATTAGCAAAATGTATTGTCAATATTGATGAGGTGACAATTGAAGAACAAGTTGGTATGTTCTTGCACATAGTTGGCCATGCCTCAAATATGAGAGGTGTTAGCTATCATTTTCAACGTTCTTTGGACACTATCTATCGAACATTCAATGATGTTTTATGGAGCATCATTGAAATGAAGAGTGATTACATCAAGTTGCCCGAAGCCAATGCACCAAAACATGCTTGTGTCGGGGAACACACAAGATTCTCTCCATTTAAGGTACTGTCATTTTGAATAATTTATAAATATCAATTAAAATCTAGAGATATTCAAAACATTGTATAAATATTTGTTATTATTAATTTAGGGTGCCTTGGGCGCTATTGATGGTACTCACGTCCCCGCTTTCGTAAAGAAAAAAAAGCGAAGAAGACACATTAATAGAAATGGTTTTGTTTTTCAAAATGTCATGGCTGCAGTTGACTTTGACATGTATTTTGTTTATGTGTCAGTCGGATGGGAGGGTTCAGCTGCAGACATGAGGGGTCTTGCGTTCAGCATTAAATGATGGTGGTTTCATCATTCCTTCGGGTAGATATTACCTTGCTGACTCGGGTTATGCAAATACAGGTAGCTTTCTTTGCCCATATAGTGGCCACATATATCATTTGGCACAATTTCAACAGTTATCTACATCAAACCGGTACCAAACAGCAGAAGATTTATTCAACCATCGTCATGCCCAACTTCGGAATGTTGTTGAGAGGACTTTTGGAGTATTAAAAATGAGATTCAAGATTCTTAGAATCATGCACCCTTACAATACAGAAAGCAAGCGCTAATTGTGTTTGCATGTTGTATTTTACATAATTTCATCAAATGTCAAAATGAGATTGAAACATAAAATGATATTTTTTTGGATGAGGAACGGGCAATAAACGAGGAAGATGATGATGGAGATGTTGAGCAATCCGGAATTACCACTGGTCTCAACGAAACACAGCTTGGAGACTTACTTCGAACGGGCATTAGAAATAAATTGTGGGATAATATGCCAAGCCGTGTAAGAAATCAAAGAGAGCATAGAAATTAGATATTGTTGAATATGCCAATCTGTGACTCTAGGATCATATTTTTTTGTTTTAAGAAAAACTAGAATAGTGCTCAACACTAATTATGGATGATGTAGTGTGTGTTGTGCCAGGTTTGTAAGGATAAAAACTTGATTGTTCATCAATTAAAGAGACCGATTTGAGATTAACCTTTCTTGCACAACCCAAAAATTTATGCAATTTATGATTTTTATGGTGATGGTTGTATTTTGAAGTTATTTATGTTTAATACAGAAATTTATGCTTGATTTTGTATGGTGATTGTATGCATTTTTGGTAGGGCCAAAATTGTCAATAGTTTGGTATCCGGTATTGGTCCAATAGAAGATATTTTTTTAGATGAGGATTCAGTACTAGTACACTTTGCTTATTGTTTGTTTTGACTAAAATTGCTAGTAATAGCATTGATAAGAAAATAAAATATAGAATGACAAAGGATAAATTGATTTATTATGTTGTATGCACTGATAAGAAAATAAAATATACATTTAGTTAATTTTTCCATTTTTTCATAAATTTGCGCCTTTAATTTAAATATAATGTAATGTAAAAAACAATGAATTAATTACCATTTCAGTAATGTTATATAACAATTTAGAATGGGGGTATATTGGTCTTTGTCTCTTGTCACATAATAAAGTAGACTTCTTTTATGTTTAATCCTTCTTTCATCTTAATCTTTTACTTGCCGAACATGAGCTCCTTAGCGCTCCTTAAGCTCTTAATCCTTCACCCCTTAATCCATGTTGCCGAACGGGGCCAGAAGAACTTGGTGAAGAGGTAATAGAGACAGAGAGCAGCTCCTCAAAGACACACACAAATGGCTCAACAGAAGGGCTCACATACTAAAGGTTACGGCTGAACCTTTCCTCAAGACTGATGCACCATCGGTTTAAAACCAATAGCAAAACCAAATGAAATACCAACGGTTTGGCTCTCAGCCGATGGCAGAAGTGAATGGGCCGAGCCCATTAACATTGTCTTCAATTCAATATGGGCCTCGGTTGAAGTAATACAACGACAAAAGCTAACAAATATTTTTGAAATATTACCAATCAACCGATCGATGATAAATTTATTCGGCTAGGAAGGACAAGTAAAATATATATTGCTGGCATGCATTCAGAATAAAACGACGAATTATATATCATTTTACAATCAGTTTGCATATTAAACACGTACAGAATTAAAAAGAATGCGCACACACACTCATATACATATAACATATATATTACAAACTTTCCTTAGTTCAAAACTTTGATCTGTAACACTTCATATAGATTAAATAAATAAAAAAAACTAACAACTACTCTAAAGGGATACACTATATATAATATGCTAGACATGATTTTATGCAATGCACTCTAGCGTGCCAGGGTTCAATTGTTCATTAATAGGGTATTCTTAAAATGTTTGCTTCATCCAAACTTATACATCAATTCAAAAGATAAATCCAAATATGCTAGAAATGTCTCCTTCAGCTTTAAACTTGAACCATTTTATGGAGCTTAGATAGTTAGATCAATCTTTTCTTGAATTTACATGTAATGCAAGTTGAACTTTCTAATATATTTGTGCCTAGCCAAAACATCATAACAAAATAAAGAGTATGATACGAACATCATCATACACTTAAAAATTGGAGTTTTTTATTAGTCTGAAAGTCAAAAGTATAAAAGTATAGCAACTATAAATTTAAGAGTTTGATTTAAAGTCAGTTCATACAAATATAATTAACACCATTAACTAGTTTTTCTTTGCAATGTGATTATGGTAGGGACCACCATTAACTAGAATTTATGTACAAGCTTGGTTTTCAAGCAATTCAGGAAGAACATATTTCAATTTAGGAAGTATTGCTATCCGTAGCACAAAGCCCAGATCATATGTTTCTGTAGGAAGAATATATTTCTATTCAGGAAGAATAGGTTTCTGTAGCACAAACATGAACAAACCCCAGATCATATGCTGCCAAACCTTCCTAATTTATCACGGTAATAACAACCAACAAGTATCAGTTTTGCTTCATCATCTTATAAAAGCCACTTGTTGCAAGCACTTCAAGTAGAATTATTGCTATTCAGGTTTTTGTACAAGCTCTCGGTTTTCAAGCAATTCAGGAAGAATATATATTTCTATTTAGGTTTTCGTACCAATTACGCAAACAAACATGTCAAATCTTTCAACTGCACGAGTCAAACTTCGCATTTTCACTACAAGGATAAAAGGCATTCTATTTTATTTTCTTTGTTTGCCAAACAAGGCAGTCCTAGCTTCCTACAGACCCAATCTCAAGGGCAAGCTTCTAACAAGGAACAAAAATGACGGAAGTTGACAATAACTAAGCACACAGAAAATAGCAAAGGCAATCCACCAAGCATAGCTAACACAAAGTTATCGCATAAATTAAGACGGTTGCCTACCAGGGACCACAACAAAACAACAGTAAGTACCTTACCTTCATCATAAAAACAGCCATAACTTATCCTGGCTTCAGGAGCCTTCTATACACCACAGACAGAACTATTCTGTTAACTTTGCAAAAGGACATGGAGCCTTAACTTAGCAAAACAACAGTAAGTACCCCACCTTCATCATAAAAACAGCCACAACTTATCCTGGCTTCAGGAGCCTTATATACACCACAGACAGTCAGACTATTCTGTTAACTTAGCAAAAGAACATGGAGCTCCTCACCTTCTCATGGAGGCGAGGCAACTCAGGCACCCCACCGCCCCCAGAGGAGTGGCCACCCTGGCTTGAGGACGTGTCAGACTGGTAATCATCAAACTTCATGAATTGACCCACCTGGGTCGCAGCCAGATGAGCATAGCATATTGGAGCAACTACAACAAAAAAAGGTCGTGTAAGCACCCATATATAAAAATGAGGGTTCCAATGCCACAATAATTTTTATTTCAAATCTTGTTCATTTTCATGAGAGATGTGTGCACGTAATTTTTCCAGTTCATTTTTTACTAGATCAAATAATAAAAAATGAACGAATCTTGTTAACGCTGATTATAAATTTAATACATTAGAATAAATTTTATGTGCACGCTTCTCCCATAAAAACGAACAAGATCAACAGTTTGGATTCGACAATTGGATTTTAAAGTTTGAAATAAAAATATAAAAAAAATGAAATGGTGACCCAATAACTTTGTGGCATTGGAACCCTCCATTATAGCTGGTCTGATTAAGTATATTTCTAATTAATTTGCTACTTTATACTGAAACATCTAGCCAAGAATTGGATTCCGGAAGCAAACTATTTGACTCTGTTAACAACACAATTGCAAAGTCCACCATAGTAATCCTACAGCCAAGTTAAAATATATCTAAGAAATGAAAGTAACTTACCAACAGATATGGCAGTCGTGCTCCTCTGATAGCTGTAATTTTCATAAGAATTCAATAAATGTGTTGGTGCAAATCCTCACAAGTCTTTCGAATCATACACATTGAAAAAGAGAGTTAAATTAAAAATAAAAACTTACACATAGGATAGTGAGTGGACCAATTCCTGGAGATCATCAGCTGAAAATCCAACCTGATCAAGAAGAACGTGGTAGTGAGTTGGCCTTGTAGTGCCCTGGCAGGAAAAAGAAAATCAAAATTAGAAACGTAATTAGTGACATACAAAAAAGCCCATGTTCATTTAGGAGAAAAATAAGGGTAAAAATCATCTTACAATAGCACCCTTGTGAGAGCACATGTAGAAGTCATAGTTTCTGGGGTGGCATACTTTGTTGTCAATAACAGTACCTACATATCATATGGGCAATCAATATAATATTATAAGTAGCAAACAACAATATTAGTATAAGCTCAGTACTGTTTGAAAATAAAAAATATTACCAGGTGGAACATTGTTCTGATCATTTGGGATGAAAAATTTGGTGTGGTGGTTCTTCTGTGCAACAATAACAGTGAACTTGGGGTTCCAGTTCTCATCCAGAAACTTGCAAGCCTAAGTAATATTTCAAAGTTTGGAACAGGATTATATATTAAAAATAAAGAATGTGGATTTGATTAACAGAAATAGCTGATTGGACAGAGAATGTACCGCCATAATCTGATCTAGCTCAATGTTGAGAACCTGGTTAAATTGAGACTCACTAACACCATCCCTGTCATTCAAAAATGACAAAAAAAATACAGTTTAAACATCAAACCTAAATCCATTACAGCTTATAAGAAATGAGCAACTAATAGCCCATTATTATTTTTATTGGAGACGTACCTGAAAATGATCACATGATCAGGCTTTCGCTTCCCAGAGCTCGTATAGAAGTCCAACATGAGCTCTCTGAAAAAGAACAAATTAGTCGAGAAATGAAAAAAAAGTCGAAATGTAGGAAATAATGCAGGTCTGCAAAACAAAAAACAAAAAGGTAACTTGCCGAATGATCCCATTATCATTTTTATCCATGGGCTTGAAAAGAGAATCGATCATCTCAAGCTTTGGTGATTGGGTGTGCACAGAGGCCCTATACTTGGAAATTAGTGGCCACTGCCTGGAACTGACAACCTACAACATTCAAAACAAATTCAGCAAGTATATAACAAATGAAAGGAAAAACACTGAAACAAAAGTTAAAGCAAACATACAGCAGCAATAGATGGGCGATCTGATTGCCCTGGGGAGCCATGAGAAACATCCATTCCCAATATAATAGTGGGAACCTTGGAAACCAGAGGAATTGAAGGGATATCCTCAACCTGGAGCAGAGAATTCATGCCATCGAGCTGTTTTCACCAGAATATTGAGCAAGTTAGACAGATACCAATATTGGTTAAAACAAAAGAATCCCAGGAGAAAACTTGGCCATCAGAATTGCTTACCTTAGCATTAATCTTCAACAGTAAGTTAGTCAGATACTGATCATTCACTCTCACTGGTGCGAGGCACTGAGTGACAATGCCAAAATCGGCAAGACACTTGCGCTTCCATGGGCCTAAACAAAGCAGTTCACAGATTAACACATAACAAGAAAAGAAAAGGACAAGACATCGATCCTTGTAGGAAACAAGTTCACAATTGAATCAAAAAACTAACCATAGATATCAGAGTTCTTCCTCTCAGGGAGGAGACATAGAAGGAAGCGGGGAGCTCCAGGAAGCTTATTTTTTACTTGCTCGAACATTTCATCCACTCGAACATTTGGAGCAGTGCCTCTTATGTTCCGACGATCCTCTTCAAAGATGTTAAACGGCTGATCAATTTTCTGCCCACAAGAAAAAAAAACAAACTAATCAAAATAAAAAATAAAAAAACAAAGAGACCAAAAAAATTATAATAAGGGTTAAATAACAAAACTAACCACTCCTTTCATTTGACCACATCGTATGAGATCGCTCACTAAATTCTTCACTTGGCACCGGGCCGAGAAGTTCACAACAGCCCAGCGATCGACATGGCATGGCCGGATCAATGTCTGTAAATAGAAAGAAAATTGAAAAAAAAAAAAAAAACCAAAGAAAAATTGTTAACAGAATTTAAAGCAAGGAATTATTAACACACAGAAATGAATACCTTGTTGTTGAAGTTCCAGCGGCCATCGCGGGGAAAGAAATCGCCTCCGTTTCCTGTTTTAAGCTGTTTTTTACAACATCAAAGTACAATAAGACTGGAGTATGTGCAATTAAAATACTAAGGACCATACATGAAGGACCATAATGATTGACAGAACTAAGAATTCTTACTAGAATTTTACATTATATAAATTGCAAGCAAAAAAAAAAACACCTAAAACCCTAAACCAGCATTCAAAACATATTATAAATGTTAAAAGACAGGCCTGCAGATTCTCTAATTTTAATTCAGTACAATAGTAAAAGAAATAAACCTATAAATCCATATAATGAAAAAACAACCTTTGGTGCTTGTAGAACACGGCCATCCACCTGAGTGAAGGTCGGAGAAATGGAAACACCACATGCTCGTAACATGGGTTCTGCATCATAGTTACTACGCTTGAGTAACTGCACAACAACCAAAGTTCAGCACATTAGCACATCTAGTTTGAGAGAGGTAATAAAAGGGAGAGAGAGGCCCTCTGCAATGAGACTCACATCATTCAATATATGCATTCTTTCCTGGGGCTTCTGTCTGGACTTCTCCACTAAAGAGGCCCTCTGCAATGAGTTCAGAGCCTTGGTGTACCGCTGCAGAGATACCAGGTTGCACAGCTGAAAAGCAAACACAAGAAATGAACAACAGCATCCAAAAACAAGGCTAAAAGAAAACCTCAATTCCAAAGTTAGTCAAAAGTAGTGTAATACCTCAATAGGAAAAAAGGTGGGGCGCTTTGGTTTGCCAACATTAATGCATGGATAATCATCACTATACCGCAGCACAGTATTCTTATCCTTGAAGTATTGTGACACTGTCACCTCTGCTGATTGGCCATCACCGTTCCTTTGCTTTAAGGTAAACCTGCGAAAATCATGCACCAATTTTCCTTAAATTTTCTCTTTTTCAACATATATTAATGCAATAATAATAATAATAAATGCTGCACAGTGACATACGTCTGTTCGCTGCATGGCAGGTCGCTAAGGCCAACAATCTTGTATTCCTGGTTGGAAGGATGCACTCTAATTCTAAGATTTTTGAGCGTACGCTTTGCCTGAAACAAGCATCAAAAAGTTTGCAAGCAAATCCACAATAAAAATCAAGCAACAGCTTTGAACTTGTAAGATTAAACAAAAAAGAAAGATACCTTCTGCCAATCAATCTGATTGGGATGATCGACTTTCTGGTTGGCCACAAGAAAATCCATCACTGGACCGGGTTTGACGATCATGGTGGTTGACACATCTGTTAATAACAAAGTGAGGTTAACAAAAATTAGTATCTATTAACCACAGAGTTACAAGTTATTACAGTATACTAGCATGTCTAAAAAAAAAGGAACAAGCGTGTACCTATGTTCAGAGACAGACCACTCTGGGTGGTACGGAAACTAGAGTGAAATCCCCGGCATCCCATGACACCACCTCCGAGATCAATAAAATTGCTCGGGTTGTTGTGGAAGAATGACTGACGAACCAAGAGACAACCCCTGCAACAGAACGAAGATAATCACCAAAAGCATTACACACTAATAACAGATTTAGAGCAAGTGTTTCTTAAAACAAGCAAGAGATTACTATTAGCTCTTAGGGTGTCTTCTAATTTTTTTCCATATTGAATTGAACTGCTGATACTACAACCTAAACAAAGGGGAAATAAAAAATGACATTGCCTTAAACAAGCACATAACCAACAAAGCCCAAGCCCAAATCCTAGTATGGCCCGAAGGGCACAAAATGTTCCTCTCCAATAACCTTTTTTTATGGATCAGGATGCATATCGAAAGCCTTGAAAACTAATTACTTGATGAAAATCTTCATAAATAAAATATAATGGAACTTAATATTTAGACAAAGGTTAAATGGTAAATACATAATGCATATGAAAAGATTTGAAGTTTGAACTCCTCCTAGTTCCTGATTTCAAGTTTTCAACTACCCATAAATCATTAAATAATTAAATTGTTAAGGATCCATCCTATATATTTTTATGTAAGAAGAAAAATCCTTTTGAATGAAAAAAAAGGTAGAGGGATCAAGTGTTGAGCATACTGAGATGCAGAGTGCTGGCGGAGGATGATATCAAGCACCCGAAAAGCCTCCTGGGAGTTTTCGGACTCATGTCCCTTCATGGCCTGGACTATGGAAGACATCGGTATCTTAGTGGCAAAGTTGAGTTCCACTTTGAATGTCTTCGTGTTGTATGGTTTACGTAAACGCTTGCTACCTCCACCGGGACTGTCACCCCCAGGGCTTCCACCTGGGCTTCCCTTTTCAGTCCTACAAGGAGAGAAGGAAACATGTGTATTCAGTATGTGGTTAAACTGACAAGATGAAAAACAAATTATCCCATGTATCAGGAGCCCATGGTTGCCACATGTCTCACCAGACTCAGCATGCATTAAACAAGTTGGAAGCAAATAAACAGCAAAGGTCGTAACAGTTTTACTACAGGAAGGAAGCATCACAGAGTAATGTGCCTAACAATTCAACTGAACTTCAGATTAAAACTCTGGACAACCACATTGACGCAGTCAAATAAACACCGAGTGACTTTCACACAAAACCCAAAACTCACGATCATTGCCTCAAATACCCTAGTGTGCCTTAATTTAACTTGATTAATCTGAATCAAATTTCAAAAACAAATCAACTAACAAAAAGATTATTCCAGGATAAACAAATGATAGTACGAACCTCCCAGAGGGAAGATCCTCAATAACTACAACAAATTCGTTCTTCACGTGTGGTAGAGCACCCAATGTGAAGAGAGTTTTCTCTCCATCATATGCAAACTCTTTGTTTGCAAGCTCGGAACCGTAAGTCTGCTTCATTTTATCGATGACCTTTCTCCCAACGCCCTTTCCATCAACCGGGCGGTCATCCTCATACTTGAGCAAAACCTGTTTACCAAAGAATTATTAGCAATTCTACTCCAATGATTTCACAAATATACAAATGCATGTATATATTATATACCCGATTAGATGAAAGTTATAGCGTGCAAGCTAAATCACTTTGGAGATGTGATCTCAGAAAACAAAAAAAAACAAAAAAACAGCACAATAAGCATGCAAATTTTAAGTTTCATTTAATCATCTCTGTTAAACCAACAAAAAAAATTGTGATTTATCAGTGTAAAATTGCAAGCAGTAACAAAATTTGTTTAGAGAACATGCATGCGGCTGCCAGAAATGCACAAATACTTCTAATGAAGTGTACAAACACACATGCACTGCAACAGAAAATATTGCATGTAAATAAATTTCTTTATCTTACGCTGTACTGATAGAAGTGGTCGTCAGTGCTCTTGACATTGACCCGAAAGTGGTTGGCGACCAGATTTATGCGCTGTCCCTTGTTGGCAATGCCGGGCCGGGCTATCGGGATCCTCTTGGGCTTGCTGGGCTGGCCATGGCCCTTCTGTGAGGCTCTAGAAGGAGATCCCTTCTCAGATCCAGCCTTAATCGGCACCACATCAGATGACATTGGGGGAGGCGGCGGGAGATCCTCTCCTTCCATTGCGTCAGAGAGTTAATAAATTACCACACCTGGTGATTGGAAGAAATGCAAAGGGGATCAGTGTTTACTACAAGATGCTTTAAAAAGCAAATCCCCGAAGCATATTCTATTTCCCCTTTGTTTTAGAAGGTTTTTCCTTTCCTTTTTGTTGATGTTTCAGTCCTAATTAACAAATAGTGCAATTAACTATAAAGTATCTGAATAAAAATAGGGAATAAAAGGAAGGATATCACAAATGTATCAGCAATAGATGCAATTGCCCATAGTCGATTATACAGGGATACACATTCTAGAGGATATAAATGGCATTATAACCATGCAATGCAAAAATCCTTTACACATTATACAGGGATACACATTCTATGCAAAAATCCTTTACCCCTAAAACCCTAAACCCTATATGAGAAAACTATTTTTAAGAATACCATCCGAAGTAAGAACGACGGCATTCTATCAAGATTTCCCAAAATTCCACGATAATTGTACGAAACTTGGAAAAAAAAAAAAAAACTCTTCTGATCTACTAAAAGCTCTTCTTCGAGCCAAAACAAAAGTAACCCACACTAATCAGAGCTCTTACGAAACAAAACACAGAAAGAAAAAGCACGAAAACCTTCTTTTTGGACGAAGCAAGAGCGAGGCGTTACAGCAGAGAGCGGCGATTTTGTTTTTGTTTTTGTTTTTTTTTTTCTGATAAAAAACGATCAGAGTTCCAGGCGAAGAGGAGGGGCGAAGGGCCTCTAATAATAATAAGAGTTTCACTCAAAAAAAAAAATAATAATAATAAGAGTTGCTGAGGTCTGCCATTGGCCCCATATATTTACTATGCGACTTCTTATTTTGGCCGTAAGATGGAGAGGGTTAAACACGTTGACGGCGGAAAGATGAGATGGTAATTTTTTATCAGGAACAGTCAAATTTTTTCTTACTGTCCTGTCACCTGTGTCTGTCGATCTGAACGCCTCAGTTTTATCTCCGGTTTTGCAAGACTGGAGAGCTTCATTCTTCTTGATAATTGAAAGTTTATATTACACTTAAAATCTCATTCTTCCAGTTAATTATGAAATATTATTTAAGGGGAGGAATTTACATGGTAGCTGAGGATTGAAATATTTTTTTTTTCAAAGAATTTCTTCAGATTCCTGCTTTTTAAAAAAACAAAAACAAAGAAACAACATATTCTCTTCTGAAAGCTAAAAATTCACATATATGATTTTAGTAAAGTAATTAGTTGTAGTTTATAATTTGTAACAATTATATAGAAATCTATTTAACAAATGTTGTTTGCATGTTTACTGTAAATATATATTCAAGGGGGAATCGGTTATATACCCATCAAAAGTTTTGAATTTGGATATTTGCCCATATCCTATTCAAATTTGAGGTAAATTTTGAATAGGATATGGGCAAATATCCAAATTCAAAACTTTTGATGGGTATATAACCGATTCTCTCTATATTCAATTATATTAAAAAAAAATGTATCGGTTGTAATCTTGTACATGCATATTTATCTTTTCAGTATTTATATTTTTTGAATGGAGATTGACAACAAATTACTTTGACAATTTTAACAACCGTCAAAATAATTTATAATTTTAAAATTTGACACGTATAGTTTTTTAAAATAACATTAACATTGCAACTATTTATATTTGACGGTATTTGATAAAATGCTAAATGATGTTGAAATTACAAGAAATTTTATACACAAGCAATCTATAAGGAAATTAACATGTCTAAAATTTTCGTTAATTTTTTTATTTTTGACACGATTTGAAAAAACATTGTCAAAGTTGTCAAGATAAGTAGTTATCAACAAATCTTAACTTTTTATTTTATTTTAATGATTAATTTATAATTATACGCGTAAATTGTCATATTTATCATAGTTTCGATGAATCATTTAAATCTCATTATTTTAGCTGGAGTAAATATTTGCAACATATGGTGTTACTTGCGTACAAAATAAAATAAAAAAACATTACTTGAAATTCAAATAGATATCTACACTAAAATTTTATTTACTTTTAGTGTGCAACTATTACTGACAGTTAACGATGAGTATTGGTTTCCTTAATTAAAATGGTGCGTCTTGTTTTGTGAACGAAATGGAGAGTGTTCTCATAACTGGGAAAGGAGCATGGCCTCGGTTTTGTACGAGATAATGCGGTATCACCTGTAAATTAATCCATGCGAAACACCGTATATTTTACCTTACGCATAACCGTCGAGTTGAACCAAATGGACACGTGGCCGACGTGGATGATATAGTTTAATTAAAAAATATGTGCGGACGTCGTGTCGCGTAGTGCCGTCATGTTTATTAATATCCAAAGTTAATTACAAATTAATAAATATATCCAGCTCACATAGATTTTGTTAAAACTTAAAAATAGCCGGTTTCCATTTTAATTCAAAATCGATCATTTAATAGTCGGTTTCTAATTTTTTTTTGAGAGAGAGACTAGGAGAGAGAAAAATTCTTAAGATGGGCATAACATAGTTGGCTAGAAAAAAAAGTCGTAGGAAATTCGAATTGAAGTTTGCACTCAGTTTGGCCAAAATTAAACAAATGCATCTGGTTGGATGCTTGTGTTACATCGGTTGCATGTATCGGTGCATTATCAATGTTTTATTAGCCTTAGCATTGACAATTAAGTAGTAGTGCTAAAAAAATATCAGTGCGTCGCTGATGTTTTTGTAATGAAACATCGATGTTTTATTAGCCTTAGCATTGACAATTAAGCAAGGTAGTGCTAAAAAAATATCGGTGCGTTGCTGATATTTTTGTAATGAAACATCGATGCACTTTTGCCATCGTTAAGCCGTGCATAAAGCATCGGTGCGTCATCGGTGTTTTTGCACGAAAGCATCGTTTTTTTTTTAAACTTTAAATGGCCATAACTTTGGCTAGGAAACTCGGATTTGCGCGTACGACCCCAATTCGGAAAGCTTGGGACGAGGCGGGGGCAATGGTGCCCTCAGGATCATCCCCAGGAAGTCGATGGAATCAGAATTGCAAAAAAAACTTCGTTTAGTGCCTAAAAAATTGAGTTAAAGTTTTTTATCATCGGTAGACACACAACGACCTGTATGCGGCTAGTGACAGTGTCGTATGTAGCATAGCAAAAAGTCAGAACTTGTATCAAAATTAATGATGATTAGGAATGATAGGAAACCTAAATCACATTAAAACAACTGGATCAACCTGAACTAGTGAAATTGTTAAAACTTAGTACCTAAAAAAAACGTAGTTTAGTGCTCACATGTGGCTATTGAATTTAATTTGACAATAACCAACATCCTAAAATTGAGTATCTTTAATTTTATAAGATGCTAAAATCTAACATGATGCTGAAATCTAACATCTCTCCCAGTCCCTCTCCTCAACCGGCCACTGTAAAGAACAAGATGCTGAAATCTAACATTAAAAATTTGAATTTTTTTTAAATATTTGTTAGATTACTTCTTTTGATGTATAATTAGCATATTTATACTAAATTACTTGAAATTATGTTAGCGAAATTTTGCGTATTTCAGTATAATTATTGTAATTTTACGTATTTTAGTATAATTAGCGAAATTAGTGTAATTTAGCGCAATGTAACGTAATTTAGTATAATTTAGCGCAATTTAGCGCAATTTAACATAATTTCAAGTAATTTAGCGTATTTTAGTATAAATATGCTAATTATATATCAAAAGAAGTAATCTAACAAATATTAAAAAAAAAAGTTCGAATTTTTAATGTTAGATTTCAGCATCTTGCTCTTCATAGTCTCTAAAAAAAAGTAGGAACCAACCATTAAATGACCGATTTTGAATTAAAATAAAAACCGGCTATTTAATGACTGATTTTGACAAGTTTAACAAAACCCATATGAGCTGGTATATTTATTAATTTGTAATTAACTTTCGATATTAATAAAAATGTCGGCTCGTAGTGCTCTTGGCCTTGGGTCACGTGTGAGGCACCATATCTCTTTTCCAACTTCCTATTTTCACAATTTCTTAATAGATAGATAAACGCGGCGTTCCAAATAATCAGCTAAAATGCTCTAGCCAATGTCTAGCTCAGTGAACCGGTCGCCGGACGGGACGTCGGGTGCCACGAGAAAATTGAAACTGGTCGATACCACTACGCCTAGAGTTTCCAACTTCTGAGGAACCGCACACATAACCTCGGTTACAGCCTCAGAGACAAGTCTACAGAAAATCAACACTGGTCGTCATGAATGGGTGTAAACGGAGCGGATAATGCTAATATCAAATCTGTATCCGCCTTTCAACGAATACGGATACAGATATGGAAAGTAAACGGATATCAAAATTTAAAACCATATAGTCTTAAACGGAAACCAATACAGAGCGGATAATTTACGGATACGGATTCGAATACGAATATAGAACGGATATTGTCGGATATTAAGTTATATGAACTTGAAGATATAATTAATAATTAATAAAATTTAAATATGAAAATAAATGAATAAGTTGTAAGTTGATAGAGATATTGATATTGGAAATATGAGAGATATAAGATATTCATTCCATTGATATAATATATAAACAAAATAAAGAAGTAGTAACAAAAGATAGTGTAGTGTAGTAGTTTGTAATAATGTTATCAGAACCGGACCGGACACCAACCGGTAAAGATTCGGGTTAACGGTTTACTAGTCGGACCGGTGGTTCAACCGGTTCAATTGCAGATTTTATTTAAATACTCACCTATATATATGAGATATGATAATTGTTATAAAATATAATTTATAGATATATTTCAAATTTAACATTAGTATAATAAATTAGTATTTTTTATAAAATATGATTGAATGTTTTTTTAATGTGAATGAATTTAATAACTCATAATTTTCATTCCTATTTGATAAGTACTATGACATTATTTTGTTATACAGTAATAGCAACATATTATGTTCTAACGAAAGATAAAACACTTCAACAAAAAAACAATGATAATTAGAATACATAATATAATAATAATTATTGTAAGTTTTTAAAGAAATATGTATATATAAAATTTTATACATAATTGATACTTTAGAATATATAAATGTAAGGCTTTATTTGTAAATTTCATAAAGAAAAAAATAAAATATGTTAAATGAATAAAGTTTGAACCTACCAATAGGCCACAGCGATGTGCACGACTACTATACTAATTAGTACTATTTCTCATTTAATGCATAATTGTACAAAAGTTTGAACTTTGTAGATGGAACCGTTTAAAGCCGATTTTTCTTTAAAACTGAGCACCGTTTCTGAAAAAACGCTCCATTAAACCGGATTTCACCGGTTCAACTGCACAATTGGTCTTCTAAACAAACCAAACCAGAAAGACATCCGGGTTTGATTTTTTTCGGTTAAACCGTCGGTCCGGTCCGATTTTGATAACACTGGTTTTGTAGCTTGGTTGCTGACACTCACCTCATATGACATGAATTCAAATTCCTTTAAAGGCAAAAAATAATTTCTTTTAATTAGCGGGTCTGAAAAAATTTATTGGGTTTTGAATGATCCAGATATCCGCTCCATTTAGGTATTACTATCCGTATCCGAATCCAGATCTTATGTGAGCAATTGATAATTATTCGGATCCGTATTCGGAATATCCGTATCTGTTTAAATCCGGATTCGGATTATATGTGAATTTGGAGCGGGTATCTGCCCGGATATCTATATCCGTTTACAGCCCTATGAATAATCCACTTGAATTCGAATTTTGAAGCAAAAGAAAAAGTGGATAAAAGAAAACTAAGGCGATGTACCGTATATAGTCCAAGTGTATCCAACTAAAAAGAAGATTATCGGTCAGGGTCAGCTGTGGATCGTCTCTCCGATTGTTGGATGAGCTCGATGACCGTCTCTCTGATTCCTCGAGGTCGAGGTAAATCGTAATAAAGATGAGAAATTTTTCGCTGTGGTGCTCCTTAAATTGTAGAGAATCTTCGAATACAGCCAACGTCTCTTCCTCTTCCATCATTCCATGGACCATGGACCATGGTGCACGGATAAGAGAGAGAAAAAAGCGAGCTCTGAGCCGTTTGGTTGACCCGTCCGTCAGCACTGTACAAATTGTCTCCTGTTAATTATTTCGAAAATGTTATGACACGTGGCTTGCCGTGGGCACTTGGCAACTAAGTGGGAATGACATTATTAGATGAATACAAATTGTCCTCCTTAAATGCACCATTTCTGTTATTAACATCAATACATCTAAAAAGGGAGATATTTGTACGATGAGAGGGTTCAAAACTTCAAATGCATCATGATTACCAATATGCTCCACATCTTTTATCTCTGTTTTTAAAGTCCGAACAGTCAATTCGAACCGCTCAATATGATGTTCATAATAAAATATGCTTGGAGATCAAATTTTATATTTTTTAGAATTTTTTATTATTTTTTTAGATAGGTACAAAATCACTGTTTTAAGGAGAATCTGGATCATCCGAAAAAGTGATATTGTACTTATGTAAAAATAGTAAAAAAATTATAAAAAATATAAATATTTGGTCTCTAAAAATATTTTATTATGAAGATCATGTTGAGCTGTTCCGATCGACTGTTCGGACTTTGAAAATGGAGATAAAGAATGTGGAGCATATTGGAGCACAAAATTTGTAATGCATTTTAACACTCCCATTGTATGATTCTTTCATTCACACGTTTTAGGAATATTATAATGCACCTTCATTTCTCTTGAATATATGCACTCGTTGATTGTCACATCCGAGATAAAATCAGTACAGACTTATTTAAGTCAAATTTGTTAATGATATAAGTGAACTTAACCGAAAATTGTGATGTCAATAAATATATTTTCGTATCATACCGGTGTGAAAGTAGTCTTATTCAAATTTCATTCGCAGGGCATTTCTTCTGGTGAAGGATAAAAATCGGGTTCAAATATCTTATCGGATTCAAATTCATTAACTAATTGGGTACAAATAAATTGACTTGAACACCAGTCAGAGAGGATCGACAATTTTTTTTCGTGCAAATAATTTTTTTTCAACAAAACGAAAAATCAAATATTAAAGAGAAAAAAGCATTCGGAGATGAAGCCAAACTTCCTTTTTAATCTTAATTTAACATTGATATGGTATAGAAGATAGCAATTAGCAAGCACCAGTCCGTGGATAAGGCTAGGCATGTCAAAACAAAACATTGGAAAAAAAAATATATATCTGACAATTTGAGATGAATTGAAGGCATCGAAATTTCATGACAATTTGAGATGAATTGAAGCCATCGAAATTTCACCTTTGCTGTGTGCTAAGAAAGCGACAAATTGCTTTGTTCGCTAAGGGCATTTACAACGGTGATTTCTTTTAAATTGTTAATTTGATGTGTTAATTGTTGAAATATACCACAGTTTTTAAATTAGTAATTTTGCTTTAAAAGCAACTCTTTAGAGCATCTACAACGGTAATTTCTTTTAAATTGCTAATATAATTGTTGGGATGTACCACAGTTTTTAAATTAGCAAGTTTGCTTTTAAAAACAACTCAGAGCATCTCCATTCCAGCAAACGTTTAGCAATTAATTTGGGCCACGTCACTGAGTTTAGCAATTAAAGGGATTCATAATTTCTAAATCACTCCATTTCAAAAATTTAATTATAGTTGCTTATTTAAATAGAATTGCTTTTAAAGCAAACTTGCTAATTTAAAAACTGTGGTACATCCCAACAATTATATTCAAAATAGCAATTTAAAAGTGTAGATGCTCTAAAGAGTTGTTTTTAAAGCAAACTTGCTAATTTAAAAACTGTGGTACATCCCAACAATTATATTAGAAATTAACACATCATCATCTTAGCGAACAAAGCAATTTGTGGCTTCAAATCAATTTGTCGCTTTCTTAGCGCACAACAAAGGTTAAGTATTCTAATAAGACAACGTTAAGTATTATCTTTACTGATTCATATTCAACTTTGATCTATCAAAGTTACCGACTAAATTGACAATTTATCTTACTGACTAAATTGACAACTATCAAAGTTACTGACTAAATTGGCAACTTATTACATAATATAACCGAAAAATAGCAAATAAATAGACACTGCTATACACAGTGCAAATCGGTGATCTCCATATGAAAATAGAGCGGAAGACCGAATTTAATATTTTTTTGTAAATTTATTTACTATTTTTTAGATGGATAGAAAATCACTTGTTCCAAAGATTCTGGACCATTTGAAATGAGTAATTTTCTACCTATTTAAAAATATTGTAAAAAGATTATAAAATGCAAAATTTGGTCTCGGAATACATTTTCGTAAAGGTCATATTGAGTAATTTAGATCCGATGTTTAAATTTTAAAAACAACGATATTGATCCATAGTACAGATTGATGACCGCTATTCATAGCACTGTGAACTCATTTTAAATAAATGTATTACTTTTACTCATCATGTGCTAGTATTATAAAATATAAAAAAGTTATCGGACACATTATTTTTAAGATAATATAAATTATTAATTAAATAAAACGTAATCTCATCATTGATTACTAATCAAATAATTTTGTAGCTCCTGATAGGGTCATGTTCTAAAGGTCCTTTAACCGATCCTTTACGGGCCATGAAAAGTTCCGGGATTTGGACCTCCTTAAGAGGCCAACCCGGAGTCTATATGAAAAGCTCAGGTTCTGTCTAAACAGGACCTAATAAACGGCCTCACAAGGCTCAGTCCGAAAATGGCTCAAACCGCCTCCGTGCGGGATAATCGCCGATACAGTTTGCATTACTGCCCGAGTCTCCCATAACTGCTCGGGATGACGGTTATGGGCAGACTATATAAGGCAGGAAGTCCAATTAAACAGGGATCAAAACTTTTGCTAAGAGAGATATTGCATAGGTTAGAGTCCAAATATCTCCAATTCTCCCCGAGTTCCCAACTCGGTCCACACTTCGGCCTGTCATTCCTTGGCAGGGCGAACTCGGCCCAGTCCACTTCCATACGGCCTACTCTTCCCGAGATAGGACGTATCAACTACTGTGGGGCCACTAGCTTTTAGTTTTTCACAGGATTCATCTTGGTCGTTTCTCGTTTGATTTTGCAATTAGTTTTTTAGGTCGGTAGGTTTAAACTTATCTTGTATGACTATTAACAGGTAATGCAGTTTTGGAAGGATATATTACCCATATCATATTTTGTTTATTTACCTTAAGATTTATTTCGTACTTAAGTTTATGAAACTAGATCCATCAACAATGCTTGCAAATCAAAGAAATTGTATGATAAAAATGTTTGTAGGAAAAGTTTCATGTGTTATGTTCTATTATTACCTTCACGCATTTATGGATCGACTCATGCTATGAATCTATATCTCTATTTTAATGTTCAAACAGTCATCCGAATTGTTAAACATAATCTTTGTATCAAAATATACTTGGAGACCAAATTTTTTTTATTTTTTTAGATAGATAGAAAATTATTATTTTTAGATAGTCCATAATTTTCAAATCAAGTGATTTTCTACCTTTCCAAAAAAAAAAAAAAAAAAAAAAAGATAGTAAAAAATTCTGAAAAAAATATAGTCTGCAAGTACATTTCCATACAAAGACTATGTTGAACTGTTCATATCAACTATTTGAATTTTAAAAATAGAGATATGAGTCCAAAGCATGGACGTTGTGTACTTCCGCAAGGTGGAGCAAAAATGAAAATTGATAATTACTATTTTCTAACAATACTATTCCCACTTCCGCGACTGCTAATGAGCCGAGCCGGCTCATGAGCCAATGAGTTAAACAGCTTAATAAATTGTATTGAGCCAGGCCCTAAACTAAATAAAGCCCGAACTCGACTCGGCTCATATTTTATCACTCAAACAGAGCCGAGCCCGAGCAAAGCCAGTTCTATCAATACTATTCCCACTTCCCAGTTGTACTGCAGCTCTCTTCACAGCAATGACATGGCTCAGAGGTCTACAATAAAATAGGCAGATTTGCATACCGTACAACTGGTACCATATGATGATATGAAGGTAAAAATCAAGATCACCTCCTACGCCTGATCCCCCAATATAAAGTTGCAAGAAATCCATGTTCTAATATAACATACACTAATGACCACAATGACCAAACTGATCACCTCCTCAAAAGTTTTTGACAATGGATCAGTCAGATCTGGACCATTTGATCTGAATGAAAGGAAAAAATAAACCAGAACTATTTTTATCAGTGAAGCCTAAACTGATGGCTGTCACTTACGAGAGTACATCATTTATAATCATTTTTCTACAATTGCAGTACACAAAACAGGAATTTTCGCCATAATATATACGAATAAGCCACAAACATGCAAACAACAAACAGCTGAAATAACAGTGACCCAGACAACAGTATGGCTGCAGCATTCTGCACAATGGCACTGCAACCAGAGGATGGCCACCATGGCGACAGCTACAAATGACATTAGAGGAGAAATTATCTCGACATAGCTGTTGCAATACTGGTTTAGAAGTGCACCAGAAAGAACTGGTGTGAGCACAACCTGCATATAGCAATAATAAAGAACTGTATAGACTAAGATAACTATACAAGCAAAAAAGCAGCAGATATGGATTGAGGGTTTAACCAATGTCAAAATCAGGATAATTTTTATACAGGATATTACATTATGGAATAGCATAAGTATCAGAGTAGAACATGTTTGTATCAGAATGTGTAACGGCACTACCTCATTATCTCCCTCTTCCTCAACCCCTGACTTTGACTAGTCAGATGCAGCATCAGCTGCTTTTTCCTCGGCCTAATACCAACAAATACCAAATTAGAACATATTAACTAATAAACTATAAACTGAACCCTATACAAGTCAATCAAAAAATTTCCCGACGACAGAAAAAAAAAAAGTCCATTTTTTACTTATGAAAGATAATGCAAGCTTAATCCCCGAAAGCACATTACAGATTGCATTAGAAAATCGATTCAATGCTAACAAATGGCCTAGGCAAGCTCAATCCTCTCCAGACCCTCTATAAAACTATCCCTCTACAGAAACAAGAATGATTCACGGTTTGTTGGATAACAACGAAGGTTCTTATTTTCTTGTAGATACCCACAATTACAATGACGTTGTTCCAAAAATGTTTGCATATACATACACAGATAAGGAAAAATGAGCTGCTATGTAAGAAAACTATTTCCTGAGTAACTACATTCTAATACTTCTGTAACACTTGCAAACTACAAATTGATCAACTTGTGTCTCTGTCTTATAAGTACAAAACAAGAAGGCATGTCAACAATGCATCTGAGAAGGTGCTTGACCTGGTACAAAAAATTGAAAAGAGAAGGCATTAAAACTCTTGCTATTGTGAACATAACCCAATGATAGCCTCTCAAGGCTGGTATCGCTTGGTACCTACCACTTTTGTTTCATAATGTTTATCAATGAAATGTAAACAGGTAGTCCGATCTAAAAATAGTGCAGACGTCTATCGGGTTCATGGGCATCAAGAGGTAGGTAATTCATCAATATCTGGTACCAAGTGTTAGTAGAAGTCTTTACTCAAGCCATACAAATAAAAAATATGTGACTTGCCCACGCCGGACTGTATGTAATTTGACCAAGTTCTCTCACAACCCAATGAGCTACTTTAACCACTAGGCTACAAGTAAAACATTTGTTGTTTTATGAGGGGGGCTAAGCTATATAAAAACTTCAAAAAAAAGAAAATTCAATTAAATTTTTATATATATTTTTAAAAAATTGAGAATCATGGGGGTGTCTTAGCCACCTTTGGAGTACACTAAGATCCGCCCCTAATTGCCATAGGAATACTAATATGGAGGCACTCTGGCTATGAGTTAGGTACCGGTACACCGACGCCCATAACCTATACCAGGTCTGCTATGATTTAGATCAAATCCATCCAGGTTTCTCCTTCTCTTATGTCTTTTTACCAAAAAAGGTGGTCAGAAAAACTTGTGCCCTTCAAAAGAACTTTTGAGTCTTGGTTTTAAGGACAACCAAATGAAAACATCCACAGAAAACTTTTATGTCTTTGTTTACATGAACTCGTGCCCTTCAACAGGAAAAAAAGATTGCACATACCCCTACTCATCAGAAAATAGCCAAAAGCACCCATTACACCTCTCTTTTAAAAAAAGATGGCAAATTACCTCTACCTTCTCATTACTTTGTTACTAATTGAGACAGAAATGAGGGTTAATTTGACAAAAACAATGAGCACTGATTAGCTTTTTCATGTTCATATAGGCCGGAGCTCATTGTATTTTTCATTCTGTAGAGGCATCTTGAATATGCGATAGTTAAAAGTTAAGGGCATGCATGAAATTTTTCTAACAAAATACAAGATTTAACCTCACCTCATGAATCCCTAGCATTCCTTCCTCATCTCCTACCAACTGACTGGCACAAGCGGCATGGTAACGTGTCAAGGCTCATCTCCCTGACCCTCAAGTAATTACCCAAGACGCCACACCGTCTCCACGCATGAAACTCTGCATACGCCACTGGATCCTCTCCAACCTTCTTCACATAATTTGCCAGCTCCTCAACAGATCCAAACTTTGACCCATCAATAATTGAGTTCGGGGGCACAAATTCCCACACATTTGGTGCACCAAAATATATCGGTACTGAGCCAGCCTCAAGCGCATAAAAGAGTTTCTCTGTCACATAGCTGTCAGTAAATGTGTTTTCAATGGCAAGGACGAACTTGTAGTGGGACATCGCACAGTGGAGGTGGTCCCACCAAATGGGGGATTTAGACATGGCGCAGTCTGGGTAGAGAACGAGGGATTGGTCGAGACCGCCCACATTGTTGAGGCACTTTCCAAAGGAGTGGTGCGGGATGAGAGAGAGAAATCTTTTTGCCAAGTCATTTCTTTGTGGGAGGCACCGGGACGAGGACCAGTAAACTAGTATATCCTGATTCCAAAGGAGAAAATGTCAATTTGTATGCTTTTGGTCTAGAATTTCAGGAAGGCACTATGCTATTTAATATTACCTTTCTTTCTATGCATTTTGCATTTCCTTGTTTAATTTTCTATAGGCTATAGAAAGACTGCATCAATCTGCCAGAACTTGTACATACAATGACTCAAAGTTCTATGATTTAGGGGAATTAAAAAAGTTCGCAGTTCATTGGTGCTCCCTCATTGTTCAAGCATCAATTGAGCTCTGAATTGACCTCAACGAATAATCCAAATAACAAATAACTGAACAATCATCTCAATTGCATTTTTTTTATTACATTTGGCCATTTTGTGAAAAACATAGAATAATAAGGACAAGTTCAATTGAATTGACAACAACTGGTATTGACACGACTATTTTTCCCTATGTGATCAGGATTCCCTTACATTTCTTTTTACTGGAGATACATGGTAATTCCGACCAATGTGAAATGATCTCCCTGCATATGTAACTTGTACGTCATCAGTTGCATGGTAACCAATAAATATGTCCTCAAAACCTGTCCGTTTTCTACTCGCCTCCAGATCCAAGTAGGCACGTAGGGGATGCCCTGTACTCCTCTGAAAACAATCAAACAAGATATATTATATAATAAATGTTATACTGGACAAAATTGAATTGTTTCCCAAAACAATAATAACCATTAATAGAATACTATTCTGAGTTTTCTGACAACTATTTGCATATAAGAAAACCGATAAGGAAGATAAAATTATTACAAAACGAGGAGGTATTGCACTCTCAAAGAGCAAAGCATCCGGTCGGTCCACTACAACATGGTGATTTACTCCAAGTGCAACTTAATCCGCATCCGCACGAGTAAATCCCCTCCAAATTATCTGGTATCCAAGTCCAGCTTTTGACAAGCACACTGACATGCCGGCGACGGCTCTCTTTCTGCCGCGTGTCACAATCCTGGATGTCTGTTCCCTGTATTGCAGATGAATTAACCTTCCAAGATTCAAACTTTCGCTCAAACTTGTCACACCCAACTTGAGAGTCCCACTCGGAGAAGGCGGGGAGGAGCTCTGTGAACGGGTTGCTGGTGCGGGAGCCGATTGAATCGACAGCGGTTGAGATCCGGTTGGAGTTAGAGAGAGAAAGGGTAGGGGAGAGAGGGAGCGGGGAGGAGAGAGAGGGGAATTCGAGGGAGCCTGACAGGAGGAAGACTAGGAGCAACGCTGAGGCCAGCATGGGGGCAAGGTAGTTGATGCGCTTTATAACGGGGAAATGGAGCATTGAGAGAGAGAGAGAGAGGAGGGAGAAGAGAAATGGGTTTTAGTGGTGAAGGTGCAACGAGGAGACTCTATAGAGGAGGTGACTGGATCTGGCGAAGTCGCCGGTTGCTCCCCTCCCAGCGATTTCGGTCTTCCTCCAAGGTTTACAGTTTACACTGTACAGACTCGCATCGTGTAGATTGACACTGACGGATGGGACCCAACCTGACTCCTACCACCAAAAATGAAAACAATGGTTTAAAATTTGGTCAAGAGAAGATCTTAAAATAAATTTGGTCAAGAGAAATTATAAATAACGCAAGCGAGTACCTCAGCCGACATTTTTATTAATATCCAAAGTTTAATAGAAATTAATTAATATACTTGGATCCGTTGGAAAGTTACAAAAATATTCATGCGGCCATTTTTTGGCCGGTATCCAATTTAATCCATTACCGGTTAGAAAATGGCCAGTATCTAATTTTTTTTTTAATACGGTACTAGCCATTTAATGGCCGGTACCCAATTTTTTTTTTTTTAAGGATGAGCATAGCATAGTTGGCTTGAAGAAAAAGTCGTAGGAAACTCGGATTGAAGTTTGCACTCTGTTTGGCTAAGATCAAACAAATGCATTTGGTTGGATGCGTGTGTTACATCAGTTGCATGTATTGGTGCATCATCGATATTTTTGCAATGAAACATCGATGTTTTATTAGCCGGGTAGTGCTAAAAAAACATCGGTGCTTCGCTGATGTTTTTGTAATGAAACATCGATGTTTTATTAGACTTAACATTGGCAATTAAGCAGGGTAGTGCTAAAAAAACATCGGTGCGTCGCTGATGTTTTTGCAATGACGCATCGATGCACTTCTGCCGTCGTTAGGCCATGCATAAAGCATCGGTGCGTCATCGGTGTTTTTGCACGAAAGCATCATTTAAAAAAAAAAACTTTAAACGACCATAACTTTGGTTAGGAAACTCGAATTTGCGCATATGACCTCAAAAATTGAGTTAAAGTTTTTTATCATCGGTAGACACACAACGACCCGTATGCGGCTAGTGACAGTGCCGTATACAGCACAGTGAAATTGTTAAAAGTTGGTACCTAAAAAAAACGTAGTTTAGTGTTCGCACGTAGCTAGTGAATTTAATTTGACAATAACCAGCATCCTAAAATTGAGTATCTTTCATTTTGTAATTATTGTAATTTTGCGTATTGCAGTATAATTTAACGAATTTAGTGTAATTTAGCTTAATTTAACATAATTTCAAGTAATCTAGTTTAAATATGCTAATTATATATTAAAAGAAGTAATCTAACAAATATTTAAAAAAAATTTAATTTTTAATGTTAGATTTCAGCATCTCTAAAAAAATTCGAATTTTCTTCTAGCCAACTATGCTATGCCATTAAATGGCTGGTACCGTATTAAAAAAAAATTTGGGTACCGCCATTTTCTGGCTGGCAATGGATTAAATTGGGTACCGGCCAGAAAATGGCCGGTATGGGTATTTTTATAACTTCCCAGCGGATTTGGGTATATTAATTAATTTCGATTAAACTTTGGATGTTTATAAAAAATGTCGGGCTCAGTTCAACATTTTATTTATATCCATAATTAATATAAATTAATAATTATACCCAACTCAGCTGGGTATTTTTAAAAATATCTAAACTGGCCATTTAATGGCCGGTTGGGATTTTTTTTTTGTGTTTCAGAATCTATAAATACCCCGTTTTCTCTCTCCTCCCTCTCACAACACACTCAAACTCCCCAGAAGAAAAAGAGAGGAAAAGAAAGAGAGAAAGAGAAGGTGATTTCCGAGGCGAAAAGGGCGATTGCAGAGACGATTTTAAGGTATTTTTTTAATTTTTTTTAATTTTTTAAAAAATGTTTATGATTAATATAAATTGTTTGACAAATCGTAGATCTTATCATGACACTCAAATCCGAACTTCGAAAAGGAGAAAGTGAAATTGCACGCAGTGCTCGCATATCCCTCGCAAACAAATTTTGGACGGGTGAAGCCCGCTTGAAAAACGTTATCTCGTTTTCTTCCACCCAAAGATGTTGAAGAATACATGACCACGGATCATCCGACTATTAGAAACGTTATTGACGAAAACTTCGGCGATATCGACCCTCCACCTGAATGGAAAGTGTGCCCCACATGTCTTGTCAAGAGAGATATTGCGGAGATGGTTTTTTGTCATCTTTGTGGCGTAGCCGTTCACCTTAAATGTATCGACAAGAATACAGATCTGGTAAACGACTATCGTTTTGAAATATGGGAGTGTGTTGCGTGCTGCTGCAGGCCTTCGCAGATGGCGGAAGAAAGTTCCACTACTCGTAAGCCATAGTCTTTCTCATATGAGAATATGCTTCGTAGTATTTTATGTTAGACCGGATTGTAATATTTTATATTTGGATTTGTTGTATTTTATGTTTGGATTGTTAGATTTTATGTTGTACACTTAGCATTTTGTTATTGTTGTTTTGTTGTTTATCTATTCAAACAAAACCAATTTATTTTAGTATAATTTAGCATAATTAGCATAATTTAGTATCATGTAACATAATTAGCATAATTTAGTTTATTTTAGTATAATTTAGCATATTTAGCATAATTTCGTTTATTTTAGCATAATTTAGCATAATTTAGTTTATTTTAGTATAATTTACTAAATAAAAGAGATCTAAAAAAATATAAATACTACCATAAATCTGGCCGGTTTCTTCCAGAATCTTACCTCTCTTAGAAATCGGCCAGAATCCGGTTTTTTTTTTTTTTTAGAGACACTATTAAGAGCAAAATAATGAAATATAACACTGAAAATTCAAATTTTTTGTTTAAATTTTTTGTTAGATTACTTCTTTTGATGTATAATTAGCATATTTATACTAAAATACGTTAAATTACTTGAAATTATGTTGAATTACACTATATTACATTAAATTACGCTAAATTATGTTGAATTACATTAAATTACGCTAAATTATTTCGCTAATTATAATGAAATACGGTAAATTACGCTAAACTATGCAAAATTATGCTAAATTAGGCCGATTTTGTGCTATCTTGCATAAATCATAAAAAATAGTAAAAAAATTCCAAAAATAATAAAAATTTGTATTCTACAAGTTCATTATATAACTAATTTACTGAGCTACTTAGATTGAATAATAGAAATGAAAATCTTAATCAGAAACTTAAACTCAAGTTTTGAGGCTCTTTCCTTTGTTTTTTGGCAATTCTGAATTTTGTAATCTGGCATCGTGAGCACTGACACATGCGTATTTTTGCAAGCTTTCCAAAAAGTGATCATTTGCTGAAATCGGACACGCGAGCGCCGTTTTATGGCCGTTTGAAGTTTCATCTCGTTTTTCGCCTTCTCAGTAAAGATATCATCCATATTCATATGTAATTTACCGTAATTCAACATAATTTAGTGTAATTTAATGTAATATAGTGTAATTCAACATAATTTCAAGTAATTTAGCATATTTTAGTATAAATATGCTAATTATACATCAAAAGAAGTAATCTAACAAAAAATTTAAACAAAAAATTTGAATTTTCAGTGTTAGATTTCATTATTTTGCTCTTCATAGTGTCTCTCTAAAAAAAAAAAAAGAAGAAACCGGCCAAATTCTGGTCGGTTTAGACATTTTTCGAAAAACCAAGAAATTCTGAGTTTATTAATTTGTAATTAACTTTGGATATTAATAGAAATGTCGGCTCAGCGGAAGACTCGGAGCGGCGAAAAATCCAAGGTCCGATAGAAAAGAACAAGAAAAAGAAACGGAGTCGGGACGGATTAAGACAGCTCTGAAAAATTGGTCTCATTTGTCATACTCAATGTATACCGTAGAGATACAGTGCAGCGGCTATCTAGTAATAATAGTATAATATAATACTATGGGGCCCCTAATACTATAGAGAAAGATGCCGAAATTTTTATTAATAAAAAATAAAATAAATAAATATCGACATTGAAGAACGATTTGGCGAAAATTCGAGATCTAACAAAGACGTTATGGTCCATAACATCCAGGGCACTGTAGCTGGACGTTATGGTCCATAACGTCCAGTTAATCTGGTCACTAATGATCTCTAATTAACAAAAAACACTGTAGCTGGACGGTATGATCCATAAGGTCCAGCTACAGTTTTTTTTTTTTGCTTGCTTTTTTGTTTCAGTTTGCGATTTTTTGAAAAAAAAATCATTGTAGCTAGACGTTATGAACCATAGCTGGCCTGTTTTTTTTTTTTTTCAACACGTCCCTGGCCGTTATGGATCATAACGACCCGTATTTTTGTTATACTAATGCAGGTAGTTAGGTGCTAATCTGGCCGTGATGGTTCATAACGTCCCATGGACGTTATGGACCATAACGTCTTTGTTAGATCTCGAATTTCTGCCAAATCGTTCTTCAATGTCGATATTTATTTATTTTATTTTCTATTAATAAAAATTTCGAGAGAAAGATGTGGTTCCACAGTTACATGATAAACAATTGCCTAGAAGAAAGGATTCCTTAACCTAACAAACCTAATAATTATCAATATATAAATAATAATATTTTATTTTATAAAAATGATTATATAATATATCTATAAAATGATATTATAATAATAAATTTGGTGTATGTTTTACCAATTGTTAAATAATTTAATTTTCAACGATTGGAATTAATCAATATTAATCGTTCTTGATACAAGCCGAAATTTTTATTAATATCCTCCAAAAAAAAATAGCAAATCTACCCTCCGCATTGAATTTTTTTTAAATTAATCTAACCGCTCCACGTTGAGTACGGCTTGCTCTTTTTTTTTTAACAAATGTTTAGCTGACCACCCCACAGTGAGGCGGTTGCTTTTATATATATATATATATATA
>JAJGRW010000675.1:1279869-1441327 GCA_025461045.1 Carex parvula | reverse complement strand
TCTTTCGGATTGAATTTAAACGACGAATCTGAACTATTGAAATTCATCTTACTTACGAGTGATGCTACATACGAAAATTTTAAACTTTCGGATTAATTTAGTATAAAATCAAGTAGTCAAAATTAGAAGGTTTATAAATTAAATTAAATTTATTCATTTTTTGAATATTTTTTTACCACTTGACTCTATACAAAATTAATTTTAAAATTTAAAACTTTTACATGTTGACCCATCACCCGTAAGGTACAAGGTTTCAACGTTAGGATTCATTTTTGAAGTCAATCTAATAAATTTTAGAATGAGTTCACAGAAACTTAGTGAACTTACGAACACCCTAATTCTACTCTATTTTGTATTTGACTATTGTAGATTCTAGGTTCTTTCTTTTGTAAGTGTACGAGTCGTTTGGGACCAATAAAAAATAATGTAATGTTGTCTCATATAAAATCGTGGATATGTTCCCTCTTATAAAAAAAGGATATTCTCAAAAGAATTAAATAAAATTAAAACTTTGAAAGTAAATTATATATATGTTATTAGACAGAGGGATAGTCTCATAATTGAATTTAATATAGTCTAATCGATACATCAAAGATATGATATATGATAAAATATACAACATATCTCATCACATTTTATATATACAATATATGAATAATATAAATTATTTCTTTAATATTGAATTTTAATTAAAGTTCATATTTAAAATTATTAAAATTGTCAAAATAAAAATCTGTCTTGAGCGATATATCTTTGTTTGTTATAATTGTCAAAGAGCCATCCCCAACTTGAAAGAGAGAGTTCTGACTGAGAAGTTCTAGAAGGGACTACTCCAAGCTATATACATCACGCTTGTCTGTTAGCTGAAAATTACAAAAAATACTCTGGACCGAGGTAGCCTAGAGTGCCTTGTGCGCAAGTTGAGATGTGGCTCAGGTCCTGGTACGGTGTTGCCAGACGGGATAGACCAAAATCAGATACCTATTGGAGATGCTTCCAAAGATTAAAAATAGACAGACAAAACAATATAACACTAGCGTTAAAAATATCACTTTTGGAGAAGTGAACAAATTGCACATTCTTGAAGAGAAGTGACAGGGATTGCTTTTTGCATGTGTCAGTTAGTATAAAGCCGTTAGGGATAACTTATCATTTCCTTAATTAAAACAACTTTTGTTTATGTGAACTGATAGGTTTAAAGTACTAAAATACTGCTAGTTGTAACCATGATAAATAGGGATGACCAGGTTTTATCTGTGTATAAAGGTACAGCCTAAAAAATATTTGCAAATAAAAAAAAGGCTACTATAAACAAAAGCTGTAAGCATGTAATTAAATAGTTTTACTAAAATATTTTTATTAATTTTTATCTGAAACGGAACCGGTTAATTGACCGTGAAATCAAAATAGGAATAATCGGTTGAAATCCGTCAAATTAGTTCGGAAACTCAATTTTTTTAGGAAAATTATGTTAAGAAATGAAGTTACATAAAACATTTTTAGAGAATAATGTAAAACATTGAAGTAATAAATTTTACATTGAATCATAGTTCATAAGACCATTTTTTTTTAAGTTCAACTCATTTTTAAACAGTTGAACCTCAGAAAACAAAAAATTTCGATCTATTTCTTTGTAAAAGAATTTGACTCATTCCTTTGAAAAAGATAATAATATGTTCATTGAGGTACCACTGTCAAACCCTTTTTGTTCCTTTTGTTCTATTTTTGAAACAAATTGATGAGAAACTCCGACAAATATATTCCCTACAATTGGATTAATTTCTCATGTACCCTCAAAAAGTTCTTGAATTTCTTATTTACCCCTCTACTCTTTATTATATCTAATATGTCCTTTAACTTCTTCTTTTATTTCTTATTTGTCCATTACACAATAATTTTGAATTTAACCATAACTAAATCTCTAGATAAAATAATAAAAGACAAAAATACCCTTTTATCAAACACTACCCATAATTTGGGACTCTCACACATACTCAAAACAAATCCATCTGAAACTAGCAACCAATCAAAGGCCAAAGGGATTACTGGAGCTTTAGTTATGGTTAAATTCAAAATTATTGTGTAATGGACAAATAAGAAATAAAAGAAGAAGTTAAAGGACATATTAGATATAATAAAGAGTAGAGGGATAAATAAGAAATTGAAGAACTCTTTGAGAGTACATGAGAAATTAACCCATTACAATTTGCCCACTTTTATTGAGAGCTGAGAGCATCAGGAGTAGACAAAATTCAAATTCAAACGAAAAAATAACGGATTCGATAATATTGCAAAATCGCCTACTCCTGATTGGTTGTGGCTTCGCCACTGCATATATGGAAATAAAGATGTTATTTTTAAAATATATATTTTCACATCAAGATCAACATTTCTATGCATATGCATAATATAAGATTTCTAATATTTTGACCTGAAATATATATATATAGGACAGTGCTACGGTGCTACGTGTATATAAGGGCCCTCCGTGCTACGGCTCACTTTTTGAGTTTCAAAATTCTAACAGTCGATCCAAACCGTTCAACATAATCTCCATATGAATATGTACTTGCAAACCAAATTTTACATTTTTTAGAATTTTTTTACTATTTATTAAGCCACTTTGAAAAAACACTAATTTGTACACAACAGTAAACTTTTCTGGACTATTGGATCAGCGATTTTAAAGTGGCTTAATAAATAGTAAAAAAATTCTAAAAAATGTAAAATTTGGTTTGCAAGTACATATTCATATGGAGATTATGTTGAACGGTTTGGATCGACTGTTAGAATTTTGAAACTCAAAAAGTGAGCCGTAGCACGGAGGGCCCTTATATACACGTAGCACCGTAGCACTGTCCTATATATATATATTTCAGGTCAAAATATTAGAAATCTTATATTATGCATATGCATAGAAATGTTGATCTTGATGTGAAAATATATATTTTAAAAATAACATCTTTATTTCCATATATGCAGTGGCGAAGCCACAACCAATCAGGAGTAGGCGATTTTGCAATATTATCGAATCCGTTATTTTTTCGTTTGAATTTGAATTTTGTCTACTCCTGATGCTCTCAGCTCTCAATAAAAGTGGGCAAATTGTAATGGGTTAATTTCTCATGTACTCTCAAAGAGTTCTTCAATTTCTTATTTATCCCTCTACTCTTTATTATATCTAATATGTCCTTTAACTTCTTCTTTTATTTCTTATTTGTCCATTACACAATAATTTTGAATTTAACCATAACTAAAGCTCCAGTAATCCCTTTGGCCTTTGATTGGTTGCTAGTTTCAGATGGATTTGTTTTGAGTATGTGTGAGAGTCCCAAATTATGGGTAGTGTTTGATAAAAGGGTATTTTTGTCTTTTATTATTTTATCTAGAGCTTTAGTTATGGTTAAATTCAAAATTATTGTGTAATGGACAAATAAGAAATAAAAGAAGAAGTTAAAGGACATATTAGATATAATAAAGAGTAGAGGGATAAATAAGAAATTGAAGAACTCTTTGAGAGTACATGAGAAATTAACCCATTACAATTTGCCCACTTTTATTGAGAGCTGAGAGCATCAGGAGTAGACAAAATTCAAATTCAAACGAAAAAATAACGGATTCGATAATATTGCAAAATCGCCTACTCCTGATTGGTTGTGGCTTCGCCACTGCATATATGGAAATAAAGATGTTATTTTTAAAATATATATTTTCACATCAAGATCAACACTTTCTATGCATATGCATAATTTAAGATTTCTAATATTTTGACCTGAAATATATATATATATATATAGGACAGTGCTACGGTGCTACGTGTATATAAGGGCCCTCCGTGCTACGGCTCACTTTTTGAGTTTCAAAATTCTAACAGTCGATCCAAACCGTTCAACATAATCTCCATATGAATATGTACTTGCAAACCAAATTTTACATTTTTTAGAATTTTTTTACTATTTATTAAGCCACTTTGAAAAAACACTAATTTGTACACAACAGTAAACTTTTCTGGACTATTGGATCAGCGATTTTAAAGTGGCTTAATAAATAGTAAAAAAATTCTAAAAAATGTAAAATTTGGTTTGCAAGTACATATTCATATGGAGATCATGTTGAACGGTTCGGATCGACCGTTAGGATTTTAAAAACTCAAAAAGTGAACCGTAGCACAGAGGGACCCTTATATACGCGTAGCATATTAGCCAGATTATATATATATATATATATATATATATATATATATAGAGTAAGGCTACGGTGCTTTGCAAAGTAAAACACTCCGTTTACTTCGGGCTACTTTTTGGATTTTGAAAATCCAAACAACCGATCCGAACCGTTCAACATGTTCTAAACATTGAAATGTGCTTGGAGACCAAATTTACATTTTTTGAAATTTTTTTTACTATTTATTAAGCCACTTTGAAAGTTTCTGATCCGGTGGTCCAGAAAATTTTACTGTTTTTTACTGTTTGCCGTCGGATCAGCGATTTTTAAAGTGGCTTAATAAATAGTAAAAAAATTCCAAAAAATGTAAAATTTGGTCTCCAAGCACATTTCAATGTTTAGAACATGTTGAACGGTTCGGATCGGTTGTTTGAATTTTTAAAATGCAAAAAGTAGCCCGAAGTAAACAGGGTGGTTTACTTTGCAAAGCACCGTAGCCTTACTCATATATATATATATATATATATATATATATATATATATATATATATATATATATATATATATATATATATATATATTGGCATGGCTTGTATGCATGCTCAGGTAGCAAAATGGAAAATGGAACAATAATCAAACTGCTCCCAGTTTATGCAAAATGGAACACTTTCTACAGAACAAGATGATCCTTCAAGAACGATTATATTTGAATATCATATTAATTTGAATGTTTGGTAATGCCGAAATTTTTATTAATACCCTCTCAAAAAAAAAATAGCAAATCTACCCTCCGCATTGAGATTTTTTAAAAATAACCTAACCGCTCCACGTTGGAGAGGTTTGCTCTTCTTCTTTATTTTTTTTATAGATGTTTAGTTGACCGCCTCATAGTGGGGCAGTTTGCTATAAAAATATTTGTTTTTTTAGAGATGTTTAGTGTGTATATAATTTGTCAAATTTTTTTAGAGATGTTTAGTGGGGCATTTGTCAATTTTACGTCTCCAATTGTTGCATGGCGGCTGTTCAAGTATTTGCATAATTACCGTTGGATCTCTGGTGGATCCAATAAGGTGTGCCAATTGAATATTGCACGGATCTAGATAATATATAGTTTTGTTAGATTGATCCAAGTTAACCGTTTTATTTTCCCCTTTCCAGAATTTGAGTTTATGTGTTAGTCATTGAATTAGAAATTGTGGGAATAATTTTTTAATTGAAGTATCATTTGATTTAGGATTATTTCTGATGAAACAATTTGTTTGAATATCTCTTTTGAATTTGTTTTGTGTGTTGTTCATTGAGAGGTGGTACTTGATGTTTCGGGCTATATTAGCGTAGCTACACTGTTTCGCTATCTTTGCTTGTAATATGTGGCCTGAAAGATATTAAACTGTTTAGAAAAACAATTTCTTGTGAAAACTGTCTATATGTTGGGTAATATTTTATCTAATATTTACAGTACTGTATAGTCTCATCTCCAGTGAGTACTCTTCTGATGTTGTTAATTAGCTAAGCACTAATATTTTATCTAATATTTACAATAGTTTTGTAGTCATACTTTTTATAAAAAGTATATATGATGCTCAAGCATGATATTCGGCTTATTATGTCTTGATGTGTCCATTATTTATGAGACCTATAAGGCTATAACAAGTTGATATTGCAAATTAGAATGCATCTTCGAAGTAATCTAATGTGACAGGATCTTATGGGGCACCGCACATTCCATCACAAAATTTGATCGATGTAACAGCACAGAATCCGATCCTTGCAAAGGATCAGACAATCAATATCTGTAATAATCGTCTTAGCTCTTGTCAATCGTTTATATTTTTTTAAATTGATTACGTATCATATATACTCATCTAGAATAGGTGTCATATAATATACATATTATATGGAAATATTAAGATTTCTAATATATATATATTGGCTAAGATACAAACGTTTGTTCATATAGCTAGGAACAAACAGTTCGGTTCTCCGATTTTCAAAGTCCAAACATTCGAACGAAACCATTAGATATTCAATCTATATTAAAATGTGCTTGGAGACCAAATTTTATATTTTTTGGAATTTTTTTACTATCTATTAAGCTGGTTTGAAAATCGCTGATTTTATTAAACTTTTGAACCATTGAAAAATAGCGATTTTCAATCCAGCTTAATAAATAGTAAAAAAATTTCAAAAAATATAAACTTTGGTCTCCAAACACATTTTAATATAGATTGAATATCTAACTGTTTGGATCGAATGTTTGGACTTTGAAAATCAGAGAACCGAACCGTTTGTTCCTAGCCTTAGGAAACAAACATGTGTATCTTAGCCACACACACACTCTATATATATATATATATATATATATATATATATATAGGATTTTGCTAATATGCTACGCGTATATAAGGGCCCATCCGTGCTACGGCTCACTTTTTGAGTTTTCAAAATCCTAATGGTCGATCCGAACCGTTCAACATGATCTCCATATGAATATGTACTTGCAAACCAAATTTTACATTTTTTAGAATTTTTTAACTATTTATTAAGCCACTTTGAAAATCGCTGATCCAATGGTCCAGAAAAGTTTACTGTTGTGTACAAATTAGTGTTGTGTTCAAAGTGGCTTAATAAATAGTAAAAAAATTCTAAAAAATGTAAAATTTGGTTTGCAAGTACATATTCATATGGAGATCATGTTGAACGGTTCAGATCGACCGTTAGGATTTTGAAAACTCAAAAAGTGAGCCGTAGCATGGAAGGGCCCTTATATACGCGTAGCACCGTAGCACTGTCCTATATATATATATAGAGAGAGAGATGGGCTATTGTACTTCGCGAAGTAAAACCTCCGTTTACTTCACGCTCATATTTTCATTTTGAAAATCCAAACAACCGATCCGAACCGTTCAACATGTTCTAAATATTGAAATGTGCTTGGAGACTAAATTTTATATTTTTTGGAATTTTTTTACTATTTATTAAGCCACTTTGAAAATCGCTGATCCACTGTGAACAGTAAAAAACAGTAAAATTTTCTGGACCACCGGATCAGCGATTTTCAAAGTGGCTTAATAAATAGTAAAAAAATTCCAAAAAATGTAAAATTTAGTCTCCAAGCACATTTCAATATTTAGAACATGTTGAACGGTTCGGATCGATTGTTTAAATTTTCAAAATGACAAAATATGGCCCGAAGTAAACGGAGGTTTTACTTCGCGAAGTACAATAGCCCATCTCTCTCTCTATATATATATATATATATATATAGGGGCTGGCTACTATGCTTATATAAGCATATGCCCACATATGCTTATAACTCATTTTTGCGTTTCCAATGTTCAAATGGTCGATCCGACCGTTCATCTTGTTCTCTATATTAATATGTGCTTGGAGACTAAATTTTACATTTTTCGGAATTTTTTTACTATTTATTAAGCCACTTTGAAAATTGCTGATCTGGGTGAACAGTAAAAACAGTGTTTCCAAAATTCTAGACCATATGATCAGCAATTTTCAAAGTGGCTTAATAAATAGTAAAAAAATTCAGAAAAATGTAAAATTTGGTCTCCAAGCACATATTAATATGGAGAACAAGATGAACGGTCGGATCGACCATTTGAACATTGGAAACGCAAAAATGCTTATTTAAGCATATGTGGGCATATGCTTTTATAAGCATAATAGCCAAGCACTATATATATATATATATATATATATATATATATATATATATATATATGTGTGTGTGGAGGGATCCACTTACAACAAATTTGAGTTACAACAAAGTTACAACATTCATTTTTTTCATTTTCAAAGTCCAAATCGTCGATCCAACCGTTCAACATGATCATCTAAATAAAATGTACTTGCAGATCAAATTTTATATTTTTTTGAATTTTTTTACTATTTATTAAGATGGGTACAAAATTCAATGGTCTAAGTATGGCTATTTTTTGTAAAATACTTAATAAATAGTAAAAAAATTCAAAAAAATATAAAATTTGATCTGCAAGTATATTTTATTTAGATGATCATGTTGAACGGTTGGATCGACGATTTGGACTTTGAAAATGAAAAAAATGAATGTTGTAACTTTGTTGTAACTCAAATTTGTTGTAAGTGGATCCCTCCTCTATATATATATATATATATATAGAGGAGGGATCTAGTTACCACACTTTTTGAGTTACAACATTTTACACTATTTCTAGACCATTGGATCTGCTTTAAAAATAGTGCAAATCTGTGGAAATTTTGTCGCTGAAATTATAACTTTGGTCCCTTTATGGACTGGATGTGTCCAGTTATATAAACCCCCAAAATCTCGATTAATGGAGGCATCCAGTAAATGAAACAAACGAACCCCCGCTCTCTCTCTCGTGAAAATTCTCCGACAGCGAAAACCTAGTCGCCCCGTCCTCTCGACCTCGGCCCCATCCTCTCCCCCACGACCTCGCCTCTCTTCTCTCGGCGCCGCACAGAACCCTCCTCTCCTGAGCCGCTCTCCCTTGCACCCGACTTCGCCCTATCCTAAATCGCCGCTTACTTTTTTCTCACCTCAGCGCCTTGCCTTTCTCTCTGTTGTCGGAGATCTCAAAAGCGCTTCGGTTGGAAATTTCTTTATTGATGAGCCATAATGTGTATGTGGTAGAGGCATAATTTGAGCCAAATAATCTGCGCATGAAATTAATTTGACAATAAACTACGCCTCTAAATTTTATTTGTCTCAATTTACGCCTCTACCACATACACATTAATTTCCCTCTATTGATGACAGACGAATGAAATTTTGTATGAAATTTTGCTTTTATCTAAATATGGAGTAGAATGTGAAATATCATTTCTATGTGACATACACCTTATCATATACATTAGCTTTTTGTTTAACTATCTGAGTTTGTAGCAGTAGACTATAAAATACTTAAATTTATAATTTAGTAAATACTTAAATCTGAACTCTGTTTATACATCTTTCTACTAAAATCAACAATTTATAAAAATGATGCTTAAATCAATGGTGTCTTACTGATAAAATTGTTTATTCTTCTTTTTTAGACAAATGGATGATATCACATTCGATGAAGTTCACAATTTGGAAGGAAATCTAATAGATGACTTCGAATTAGATGAAATCAGGAGCACAATCCAATCTGAAAGGGTAACAAAAATGTTTTAATGATATTATTTATCTTGCTCCTGTAACAATATAGTAGAAAATTTCAGTCTAACATAACATTTTTAATGATATTATAGGAGGAACAAACTTCACAAAAGTCAAGAAAATATGAGGGCGTGCAACCTTTTAACGGCATGAAGTTTGAATCACTTGAGGAGGCTGAGTGTAACTACAAACTTTATGCTCAAGTCAGTGGATTTAACGTACGCAAACGAAATACTGTTACTTTTCCAAGAAGTAATGAAGTAAGATATCGTCGATATTTATGCTCATGTGAGGGGTATTGTTTGGAGAAAAAAATCAGCAAATGCTAAAGAAGGAAAGAGAAAAGGACATTGACTAGTAGAAATGGTTGTCCGGTGGCATTTACTCTGTCGCGAAAGAAAGGGACAAATAATTGGATAGCAAAACATGTAGAAAACATGCACAATCATGCAATGAAAGGTAGAAAGGTGGTTTCGAAATAGGTATGGCTCTTGCCAAAAAACAAAAAAGAAAATGTGGTATTTGTCATGAACTTGGTCACTATAGTACAACTTGCAAAAATGGATTAAATTCCTATGATATTTAACTTTTGTGCTTCTTGTATAGATTTTGAATGCACATGAATATATTTTGTATGAATGCTAAAGTGAATGCTAAAATGAATGATAAAGTTAATATATTTTGTTATATTGTTACTGTTGTGCTTGTGTTGTTATTCTATTTTTTCTGATTTGAGCATGACTTCTTTTCTTCATAATATATAAATGCTGGGTATCTAGACATCAGTTACAAAAATAAATTATAAGGGCATCTAGAGCTTGAATTTAGCCAAACTGTTTCATAGGCTGATAGAAGACATCCCCGTGAGTACATAGAAACAAGTTTCACATTTTTTGGATTTTTCTACAATTTTTAGTGAAGCTTCAAAGTTCAGCTTTTAAAATAAAAAACAACTGGTACAGCTGGTTCATAACTGGTACAGCTTTTAAAGTATACTAGATATGTAGAGTGAAAAAAGACTAGTTGAAATTAACTAAATAGCGTAGTTTGTTCTAAAAGACAATAAATGAATGAAAAAGTAAACTTGAAACATTTCTCATAATCATACGGTGATTTTATTAAACAATGCAATTGTTATACAAAGATAAATACAACAATACAACACGTTGTGATCATACTGTGCATAACATCAATTACATATCACTTTGTCATACATCTTTCAAAAATTAAAATTAAGGTTTTCCATCTATAAAATCTTCTTTTATGGAGATCCAATAAACTGTTTCGATAAGCTCTCCACTTTTGAGTTGAATCTCTTCTTCTAGATATCTATCAAATAATCAAAATGTCATATGCCTCCAAGACCACTTTTGAGTTGAATCTCTTTAATGGAGATTCAATAAGCTGCATTCTTTGTTCAGTCCTCTCTTAGTATCATATGCCTCCAAGCCTCCTTGCACTCACACTACAACATAACTCACACTTATCAGTCAACTGAGAAAAATCCAGGGACTAAACTGCAAAACTAACAGCACAGTTGAGTAAAGGACTAAAAAAAAAATACATTAGACTTGATTTCATATTTTTAGCATTTTTCTAGAATTAATTAGGCATTTTCTAAGTTGGCCTCCTGAAATATAAAAATCAACAATTTTCTGCTGCAGTTTCCCTATTTGCCCCTCTGTTGCACATGCCATAAATTAATTATAAAAATTTCCAAAAATAATAAGCTTTGGCACAGAGGTAGATTACTTGTTCCTCTATAATTTCATAAAAAGAACAAAAAAATTAGTTTAGGAGATTGGCCAGAATTAAATTTTAAAGTTTGGAAAAACAAATAAAAGCATATATGCAGCGTCATTTCTTTTAATTAAATAAAGTGTTAACATTAGAAAAATGTATGAAAACTTACATCAAGCTCTGAAACAATACTAAAGTCAATTGAAATGAAAAATCACATCTTCATGCGAAGAAAATCAAATAAATTAGACCAAAGTTTAATAAAAATAAAAGAATTAAAAAGGAAGGCACATGGAAAATATAAATTTTTTGATGATTCTGGATGAAGAAACTTTTTGTATTTATATAATAATTATTTGTATTTTTACATTTTCAATTTATTTATTTGCAATTACATAAAAGTTGATTGCTGTTTGCTTTACTGTAGGTTATAAACATATACATGCAATGCACCCACTGATGTACTTTATCAGTTGATCTCCAATTGAATACATTTTGAAATGAAGTATAGTGAGAAATACCAGCATAGATTGAGAATCTTCAATTGTCAAGCTCCTGACCAGCCTTATTTTAGGTGCGCAAAACGAAATCGCTTTCAGAACACTCCTATTATCGTTGGAGCAAATAAAGGTCTTTTCGTTCCAGCAAAGAAATTTCCAACTGAAGCGCTTTTGAGATCTCCGACGACAGAGAGAAAGGCAAGGCGCTGAGGTGAGAAAAAGTAAGCGGCAATTTAGGATATCTGGGCGAAGTCAGGTGCAAGGGAGAGCGGCTCAGGAGAGGAGGGTTCAGTGCGGCGCCGAGAGAGGAGAGGCGAGGTCGTGGAGGAGAGGATGGGGCCGGGGTGGAGAGGACGGGGCGACTAGGTTTTCACTGCCGGAGAATTTTCGCGAGAGAGAGAGCGGGGGTTCGTTTGTTTCATTTACTGGACGCGTCCAGTCCATAGAGGGACCAAAATTATAATTTCAGCGACAAAATTTCCACAGATCTACACTATTTTTAAAGCAGATCCAATGGTCTAGAAATAGTGTAAAATGTTGTAACTCAAAAAGTGTGGTAACTAGATCCCTCCTCATATATATATATATATATTATAGCAAACCGCCTCACTGTGGGGTGGTCAGCTAAACATTTGTAAAAAAAAAGAGCAAGCCGACTCAACGTGGAGCGGTTAGATTAATTTAAAAAAAAATTCAATGCGGAGGGTAGATTTGCTATTTTTTTTTGGAGGATATTAATAAAAATTTCGGCTTGTATCAAGAACGATTAATATTGATTAATTCCAATCGTTGAAAATTAAATTATTTAACAATTGGTAAAACATACACCAAAATTTATTATTATAATATCATTTTATAGATATATTATATAAATCATTTTTATAAAATAAAATATTATTATTTATATATTGATAATTATTAGGTTTGTTAGGTTAAGGAATCCTTTCTTCTGGCAATTGTTTATCATGTAACTGTGGAACCACATCTTTCTCTCGAAATTTTTATTAATAGAAAATAAAATAAATAAATATCGACATTGAAGAACGATTTGGCAGAAATTCGAGATCTAACAAAGACGTTATGGTCCATAACGTCCATGGGACGTTATGAACCATCACGGCCAGATTAGCACTAACTACCTGCATTAGTATAACAAAAATACGGGTCGTTATGATCCATAACGGCCAGGGACGCGTTAAAAAAAAAAAAAAAACAGGCCGCTATGGTCCATAACGTCCAGCTACAATGATTTTTTTTCAAAAAATCGCAAACTGAAACAAAAAAGCAAGCAAAAAAAAAAAAAATGTAGCTGGACCTTATGGATCATACCGTCCAGCTACAGTGTTTTTTGTTAATTAGAGATCATTAGTGACCAGATTAACTGGACGTTATGGACCATAACGTCCAGCTACAGTGCCCTGGATGTTATGGACCATAACGTCTTTGTTAGATCTCGAATTTTCGCCAAATCGTTCTTCAATGTCGATATTTATTTATTTTATTTTCTATTAATAAGAATTTCGGCATCTTTCTCTATATTAGGGGCCCCATAGTATTATATTATACTATTATTACTAGATAGCCGCTGCACTGTATCTCTACGGTATACATTGAGTATGACAAATGAGACCAATTTTTCAGAGCTGTCTTAATCCGTCCCGACTCCGTTTCTTTTTCTTGTCTTTTCTATCGGACCTTGGATATTTCGCCGCTCCGAGTCTTCCGCTGAGCCGACATTTCTATTAATATCCAAAGTTAATTACAAATTAATAAACTCAGAATTTCTTGGTTTTTCGAAAAATGTCTAAACCGGTCAGAATTTGGCCGGTTTCTTCCTCTTTTTTTTTTAGAGAGACACTATGAAGAGCAAAATAATAAAATCTAACACTGAAAATTCAAATTTTTTGTTTAAATTTTTTGTTAGATTACTTCTTTTGATGTATAATTAGCATATTTATACTAAAATATGCTAAATTACTTGAAATTATGTTGAATTACACTATATTACATTAAATTACGCTAAATTATGTTAAATTACGGTAAATTACATATGAATATGGATGATATCTTTACTGAGAAGGCGAAAAACAAGATGAAACTTCAAACGGCCATAAAACGGCGCTCGCGTGTTCGATTTCAGCAAATGACCACTTTTTGGAAAGCTTGCAAAAATACGCATGTGTCAGTGCTCACGAAGCTAGATTTCAAAATTCAGAATTGCCAAAAAACAAAGGAAAGAGCCTCAAAACTTGAGTTGAAGTTTCTGATTAAGATTTTCATTTCTATTATTCAATCTAAGTAGCTCAGTAAATTAGTTATATAATGAACTTGCAGAATACTAATTTTTATTATTTTTGGAATTTTTTTACTATTTTTTATGATTTATGCAAGATAGCACAAAATCGGCCTAATTTAGCATAATTTTGCATAGTTTAGCGTAAATTATAATTAGCGAAATAATTTAGCGTAATTTAATGTAATTCAACATAATTTAGCGTAATTTAATGTAATATAGTGTAATTCAACATAATTTCAAGTAATTTAGCGTATTTTAGTATAAATATGCTAATTATACATCAAAAGAAGTAATCCAACAAAAATTTAAACAAAAAATTTGAATTTTCAGTGTTAGATTTTATTATTTTGCTCTTAATAGTGTCTCTAAAAAAAAAAAAGAAACCGGTCAGATTTTGGCCGATTTCTAAGAGAGGTAAGATTCTGAAAGAAACCGACCAGATTTATGGTAGTATTTATATTTTTTTAGATCTCTTTTATTTAGTAAATTATACTAAAATAAACTAAATTATGCTAAAATAAACGAAATTATGCTAAATATGCTAAATTATACTAAAATAAACTAAATTATGCTAATTATGTTACATGATACTAAATTATGCTAATTATGCTAAATTATACTAAAATAAATTGGTTTTGTTCGAATAGATAAACAACAAAACAACAATAACAAAATGCTAAGTGTACAACATAAAATCTAACAATCCAAACATAAAATACAACAAATCCAAACATAAAATATTACAATCCGGTCTAACATAAAATACTACGAAGCATATTCTCATATGAGAAAGACTATGGCTTACGAGTAGTGGAACTTTCTTCCGCCATCTGCGAAGGCCTGCAGCAGCACGCAACACACTCCCATATTTCAAAACGATAGTCGTTTACCAGATCTGTATTCTTGTCGATACATTTAAGGTGAACGGCTACGCCACAAAGATGACAAAAAACCATCTCCGCAATATCTCTCTTGACAAGACATGTGGGGCACACTTCCCATTCAGGTGGAGGGTCGATATCGAAGTTCTCGTCAAGAATGTTTCTAATAGTCGGATCATCCGTGGTCATGTATTCTTAACATCTTTGGGTAGAAGAAAACGAGATAAACGTCTCTTTAAGCGGGCTTCACTTGTCCAAATTTTTTTTGCGAGGGATATACGAGCATTGCGTGCAGTTTCACTTCCTCCTTTTCGAAGTTCGGGTTTAAGTGCCATGGTAAGATCTACGGTTTGTTATACAATTTATATTAATCCTAAATATTTTCTAAAAAATTAAAAAACAAATTAAAAAAAATATCTTAAAATCACCTCTGCAATCGCCCTTTTCGCCTCGGAAATCGCTTTCTCTTTCTCTCTCGCCCTTTTCGCCTCAAAAATTGCTTTTTCTCTCTTTCTCTTCCTCTCTTTCTCTTCTGAGAGTTTGAGTGTGTTGTGAGAGGGAGGAGAGAGAAAACGGGGTATTTATAGATTCTGAAACACAAAAAAAAAATCCCAACCGGCCATTTTTTAACCGGTCGTAATTTTAATTGGAACCGGCCATTAAATGGCCAGTTTAGATATTTTTAAAAATACCCAGCTGAGTTGGGTATAATTATTAATTTATATTTTAATTATGGATATAAATAAAATGTTGAACTGAGCCCGATTTTTTATAAACATCCAAAGTTTAATCGAAATTAATTAATATACCCAAATCCGCTGGGAAGTTATAAAAATACCCATACCGGCCATTTTCTGGCCGGTACCCAATTTAATCCATTGCCAGCCAGAAAATGGCGGTACCCAAATTTTTTTTTAATACGGTACCAGCCATTTAATGGCGTAGCATAGTTGGCTAGAAGAAAATTCGAAATTTTTTAGAGATGCTGAAATCTAACATTAAAAATTAGAATTTTTTTTAAATATTTGTTAGATTACTTCTTTTAATATATAATTAGCATATTTAAACTAGATTACTTGAAATTATGTTAAATTAAGCTAAATTACACTTAATTCGTTAAATTATACTGCAATACGCAAAATTACAATAATTATAAAATGAAAGATACTCAATTTTAGGATGCTGGTTATTGTCAAATTAAATTCACTAGCTACGTGCGAACACTAAACTACGTTTTTTTTAGGTACCAACTTTTAACAATTTCACTGTGCTGTATACGGCACTGTCACTAGCCGCATACGGGTCGTTGTGTGTCTACCGATGATAAAAAACTTTAACTCAATTTTTGAGGTCATATGCGCAAATTCGAGTTTCCTAACCAAAGTTATGGTCGTTTAAAGTTTTTTTTTTAAATGATGCTTTCGTGCAAAAACACCGATGACGCACTGATGCTTTATGCATGGCCTAACGACGGCAGAAGTGCATCGATGCGTCATTGCAAAAACATCAGCGACGCACCGATGTTTTTTTAGCACTACCCTGCTTAATTGCGAATGTTAAGTCTAATAAAACATCGATGTTTCATTACAAAAACATCAGCGAAGCACCGATGTTTTTTTAGCACTACCCGGCTAATAAAACATCGATGTTTCATTGCAAAAACATCGATGATGCACCAATACATGCAACTGATGTAACACACGCATCCAACCAAATGCATTTGTTTGATCTTAGCCAAACAGAGTGCAAACTTCAATCCGAGTTTCCTACGACTTTTTCTTCAAGCCAACTATGCTATGCTCATCCTTAAAAAAAAAAAAATTGGGTACCGGCCATTAAATGACTAGTACCGTATTAAAAAAAAAATTAGATACTGGCCATTTTCTAACCGGTAATGGATTAAATTGGATACCGGCCAAAAAATAGCCGCATGAATATTTTTGTAACTTTCCAACGGATCCAAGTATATTAATTAATTTCTATTAAACTTTGGATATTAATAAAAATGTCGGCTGAGGTACTCGCTTGCGTTATTTATAATTTCTCTTGACCAAATTTATTTTAAGATCTGGGAGAATTTCATATATACCACTCAAAAACTGTGAAATTACGTATTTACCATCCAAATTTCTATAATTACATATTTACCATCTAAAAATCTAATAACTCACATATTTACCCAATATAACTTTAGTATATATCAAATATACCCAAAACTAAGATTAATTATGCTTAATATTCTTAAAACTATAATTAATCAAGGATTAACTTAGCACCCTCTCTTTCTCTCCTTAAATACGTTCTCTTTTATATCCTCTCCTTTATATGGCTTTTGTAGTGTACAACATGGAAGGAGATCTGAGTCACATGAATTATGGGGAAGGGGAAGCAGCAGATCCGTTTCATGCTGAAACCAGGGCACTTCTAAGGGTTCTTAGGTACGTGATTAACCAAAGTCCACTTAAGAAATTTGCCCTGTACTCGTATTGTGAAGTACTGGTACGGCTGATGTAAGAAGCAAACACACAAGAGGCGCCTTCCTGGAGTGCTCTGAAGACCTGGCACAGTGCGCAGAAAAGGGAAGGAACTAATCCAAGTATTAATTATATTCTTTATAATATTAAACTTTATTATCTCTAATTAATCTAAGATTTTGATTACTTGGGTAAATATGTGAGTTATTAGATTTTTAGATGGTAAATATGTAATTATAGAAATTTGAATGGTAAATACGTAATTTCACAGTTTTTGAGTGGTATATATGAAATTCCCCCTTAAGATCTTCTCTTGACCAAATTTTAAACCATTGTTTTCACTTTTGGTGGTAGGAGTCAGGTTGGGTCCCATCCGTCAGTGTCAATCTACACGATGCGAGTCTGTACAGTGTAAACTGTAAACCTTGGAGGAAGACCGAAATCGCTGGGAGGGGAGCAACCGGCGACTTCGCCAGATCCAGTCACCTCCTCTATAGAGTCTCCTCGCTGCACCTTCACCGCCAAAACCCATTTCTCTTCTCCCTCCTCTCTCTCTCTCAATGCTCCATTTCCCCGTTATAAAGCGCGTCAACTACCTTGCCCCCATGCTGGCCTCAGCGTTGCTCCTAGTCTTCCTCCTGTCAGGCTCCCTCGAATTCCCCTCTCTCTCCTCCCCGCTCCCTCTCTCCCCTACCCTTTCTCTCTCTAACTCCAACCGGATCTCAACCGCTGTCGATTCAATCGGCTCCCGCACCAGCAACCCGTTCACAGAGCTCCTCCCCGCCTTCTCCGAGTGGGACTCTCAAGTTGGGTGTGACAAGTTTGAGCGGAAGTTTGAATCTTGGAAGGTTAATTCATCAGCAATACAGGGAACAGACATCCAGGATTGTGACACGAGGCAGAAAGAGAGCCGTCGCCGGCATGTCAGTGTGCTTGTCAAAAGCTGGACTTGGATACCAGATAATTTGGAGGGGATTTACTCGTGCGGATGCGGATTAAGTTGCACTTGGAGTAAATCACCTGTTGTAGTGGACCGACCAGATGCTTTGCTCTTTGAGAGTGCAATACCTCCTCGTTTTGTAATAATTTTATCTTCCTTATCGGTTTTCTTATATGCAAATAGTTGTCAGAAAACTCAGAATAGTATTCTATTAATGGTTATTATTGTTTTGGGAAACAATTCAATTTTGTCCAGTGTAACATTTATAATATAATATATCTTGTTTGATTGTTTTCAGAGGAGTACAGGAGATCCCCTACGTGCCTACTTGGATCTGGAGGCGAGTAGAAAACGGACAGGTTTTGAGGACATATTTATTGGTTACCATGCAACTGATGATGTACAAGTTACATATGCAGGGAGATCATTTCACATTGGTCGGAATTACCATGTATCTCCAGTAAAAAGAAATGTAAGGGAATCCTGATCACATAGGGAAAAATAGTCGTGTCAATACCAGTTGTTGTCAATTCAATTGAACTTGTCCTTATTATTATATGTTTTTCACAAAATGGCCAAATGTAATAAAAAAAATGCAATTGAGATGATTGTTCAGTTATTTGTTATTTGGATTATTCGTTGAGGTCAATTCAGAGCTCAATTGATGCTTGAACAATGAGGGAGCACCAATGAACTGCGCACTTTTTTAATTCCCCTAAATCATAGAACTTGAGTCATTGTATGTACAAGTTCTGGCAGATTGATGCAGTCTTTCTATAGCCTATAGAAAATTAAACAAGGAAATGCAAAATGCATAGAAAGAAAGGTAATATTAAATAGCTTGGTGCCTTCCTGAAATTCTAGACCAAAAGCATACAAATTGACATTTTCTCCTTTGGAATCAGGATATACTAGTTTACTGGTCCTCGTCCCGGTGCCTCCCACAAAGAAATGACTTGGCAAAAAGATTTCTCTCTCTCATCCCGCACCACTCCTTTGGAAAGTGCCTCAACAATGTGGGCGGTCTCGACCAATCCCTCGTTCTCTACCCAGACTGCGCCATGTCTGAATCCCCCATTTGGTGGGACCACCTCCACTGTGTGATGTCCCACTACAAGTTCGTCCTTGCCATTGAAAACACATTTACTGACAGCTATGTGACAGAGAAACTCTTTTATGCGCTTGAAGCTGGCTCAGTACCGATATATTTTGGTGCACCAAATGTGTGGGAATTTGTGCCCCCGAACTCAATTATTGATGGGTCAAAGTTTGGATCTGTTGAGGAGCTGGCAAATTATGTGAAGAAGGTTGGAGAGGATCCAGTGGCGTATGCAGAGTTTCATGCGTGGAGACGGTGTGGCGTCTTGGGTAATTACTTGAGGGTCAGGGAGATGAGCCTTGACACGTTACCATGCCGCTTGTGCCAGTCAGTTGGTAGGAGATGAGGGAGGAATGCTAGGGATTCATGAGGTGAGGTTAATCTTGTGTTTTGTTAGAAAAATTTCATGCATGCCCTTAACTTTTAACTATCGCATATTCAAGATGCCTCTACAGAATGAAAAATACAATGAGCTCCGGCCTATATGAACATGAAAAAGCTAATCAGTGTTCATTGTTTTTGTCAAATTAACCCTCACTTCTGTCTCAATTAGTAACAAAGTAATGAGAAGGTAGAGGTAATTTGCCATCTTTTTTTAAAAGAGAGGTGTAATGGGTATTTTGGCTATTTTCTGATGAATAGGGGTATGGGCAATCTTTTTTTCCTGTTGAAGGGCACGAGTTCATGTAAACCAAGACATAAAAGTTTTCTGTGGATGTTTTCATTTGGTTGTCCTTAAAACCAAGACTCAAAAGTTCTTTTGAAGGGCACAAGTTTTTGTGACCACCTTTTTTGGTAGAAAGACATAAGAGAAGGAGAAACCTGGATGGATTGATCTAAATCATAGCAGACCTGGTATAGGTTATGGGCGTCGGTGTACCGGTACCTAACTCATGGCCAGAGTGCCTCCATATTAGTATTCCTACGGCAATCAGGAGCGGATCTTAGTGTACTCCAAAGGTGGCTAAGACACCCCCATGATTCTCAATTTTTTAATTATATATATTAAAATTTAATTGAATTTTAGAAATTTTGAAGTTTTCATATAGTTTAGCCCCCCTCATAAAACAACAAATGTTTACTTGTAGCCTAGTGGTTAAAGTAGCTCATTGGGTTGTGAGAGAACTTGGGTTCAAATCTTACCTCCCACATTATGTATTTTACATTTTATTTCCAGCCACCCCATCTGAATTTTCTAGTTCCGCCCTTGACAGCAATTATTGGTCAAATTACAGACAGTCCGGCTTGGGCAAGTCACATATTTTTTATTTGTATGGCTTGAGTAAAGACTTCTACTAACACTTGGTACTAGATATTGATGAATTACCTACCTCTCGATGCCCATGAACCCGATAGACGTCTGCACTATTTTTAGATCGGACTACCTGTTTACATTTCATTGATAAACATTATGAAACAAAAGTGGTAGGTACCAAGCGATACCAGCCTTGAGAGGCTATCATTGGGTTATGTTCACAATAGCAAGATTTTTAATGCCTTCTCTTTTCAATTTTTTGTACCAGGTCAAGCACCTTCTCAGATGCATTGTTGACATGCCTTCTTGTTTTGTACTTATAAGAGAGAGACACAAGTTGATCAATTTGTAGTTTGCAAGTGTTACAGAAGTTAGAATGTAGTTACTCAGGAAATAGTTTTCTTACATAGCAGCTCATTTTTCCTTATCTGTGTATGTATATACAAACATTTGTGGAACAACATCATTATAATTGTGGGTATCTACAAGAAAATAAGAACCTTCGTTGTTATCCAACAAACCGTGAATCATTCTTGTTTCTGTAGAGGGATAATTTTATAGAGGGTCTGGAAAGGATTGAGCTTAGCCTAAGCCATTTGTTAGGCATTGAATTGATTTTCTAATGCAATCTGTAATGTGGTTTCGGGGATTAAGCTTGCATTATCTTTCATAAGTAAAAAAATGGACTTTTTTTTTTTCTGTCGTCGGGAATTTTTATTTTGATCGACTTGTATAGGGTTCAGTTCATAATTTATTAGTTAATATGTTCTAATTTGGTACTTGTTGGTATTAGGCCGAGGAAAAAGCAGCTGATGCTGCATCTGACTAGTCAAAGTCAGGGGTTGAGGAAGAGGGAGATAATGAGGTAGTGCCGTTACACATTCTGATACAAACATGTTCTACTCTGATACTTATGCTATTCCATAATGTAATATCCTGTATAAAAATTATCCTGATTTTGACATTGGTTAAACCCTCAATCCATATCTGCTGCTTTTTTGCTTGTATAGTTATCTTAGTCTATACAGTTCTTTATTATTGCTATATGCAGGTTGTGCTCGCACCAGTTCTTTCTGGTGCACTTCTAAACCAGTATTGCAACAGCTATGTCGAGATAATTTCTCCTCTAATGTCGTTTGTAGCTGTCGCCATGGTTGCCATCCTCTGGTTGCAGTGCCATTGTGCAGAATGCTGCAGCCATACTGTTGTCTGGGTCACTGTTATTTCAGCTGTTTGCTGTTTGCATGTTTGTGGCTTATTCTTATATATTATGGCAAGAATTCCTGTTTTGTGTACTGCAATTGTAGAAAAATGATTATAAATGATGTACTCTCGTAATTGACAGCCATCAGTTTAGGGCTTCACTGATAAAAATAGTTCTGGTTTATTTTTTCCTTTCATTTCAGATCAATGGTCCAGATCTGACTGATCCATTGTCAAAAACTTTTGAGGAGGTGATCAGTTTGGTCATTGTGGTCATTAGTGTATGTTATATTAGAACATGGATTTCTTGCAACTTTATATTGGGGGATCAGGCGTAGGAGGTGATCTTGATTTTTACCTTCATATCATCATATGGTACCAGTTGTACGGTATGCAAATCTGCCTATTTTATTGTAGACCTCTGAGCCATGTCATTGCTGTGAAGAGAGCTGCAGTACAACTGGGAAGTGGGAATAGTATTGATAGAACTGGCTTTGCTCGGGCTCGGCTCTGTTTGAGTGATAAAATATGAGCCGAGTCGAGTTCGGGCTTTATTTAGTTTAGGGCCTGGCTCAATACAATTTATTAAGCTGTTTAACTCATTGGCTCATGAGCCGGCTCGGCTCATTAGCAGTCGCGGAAGTGGGAATAGTATTGTTAGAAAATAGTAATTATCAATTTTCATTTTTGCTCCACCTTGCGGAAGTACACAACGTCCATGCTTTAGACTCATATCTCTATTTTTAAAATTCAAATAGTTGATATGAACAGTTCAACATAGTCTTTGTATGGAAATGTACTTGCAGACTATATTTTTTTCAGAATTTTTTACTATTTTTTTTAGAAAGGTAGAAAATCACTTGATTTGAAAATTATGGACTATCTAAAAATAATAATTTTCTATCTATCTAAAAAAATAAAAAAAATTTGGTCTCCAAGTATATTTTGATACAAAGATTATGTTTAACAATTCGGATGACTGTTTGAACATTAAAATAGAGATATAGATTCATAGCATGAGTCGATCCATAAATGCGTGAAGGTAATAATAGAACATAACACATGAAACTTTTCCTAAAAACATTTTTATCATACAATTTCTTTGATTTGCAAGCATTGTTGATGGATCTAGTTTCATAAACTTAAGTACGAAATAAATCTTAAGGTAAATAAACAAAATATGATATGGGTAATATATCCTTCCAAAACTGCATTACCTGTTAATAGTCATACAAGATAAGTTTAAACCTACCGACCTAAAAAACTAATTGCAAAATCAAACGAGAAACGACCAAGATGAATCCTGTGAAAAACTAAAAGCTAGTGGCCCCACAGTAGTTGATACGTCCTATCTCGGGAAAGAGTAGGCCGTATGAGTGGACTGGGCCGAGTTCGCCCTGCCAAGGAATGACAGGCCGAAGTGTGGACCGAGTTGAGAACTCGGGGAGAATTGGAGATATTTGGACTCTAACCTATGCAATCTCTCTTAGCAAAAGTTTTGATCCCTGTTTAATTGGACTTCCTGCCTTATATAGTCTGCCCATAACCGTCATCCCAAGCAGTTATGGGAGACTCGGGCAGTAATGCAAACCGTATCGGCGATTATCCCGCACGGAGACGGTTTGAGCCATTTTCGGGCTGAGCCTTGTGAGGCCGTTTATTAGGGCCTGTTTAGACAGAACCTGGGCTTTTCATATAGACTCCGGGTTGGCCTCTTAAGGAGGTCCAAATCCCGGAACTTTTCATGGCCCGTAAAGGATCGGTTAAAGGACCTTTAGAACATGACCCTATCAGGAGCTACAAAATTATTTGATTAGTAATCAATGATGAGATTACGTTTTATTTAATTAATAATTTATATTATCTTAAAAATAATGTGTCCGATAACTTTTTTATATTTTATAATACTAGCACATGATGAGTAAAAGTAATACATTTATTTAAAATGAGTTCACAGTGCTATGAATAGCGCTCATCAATCTGTACTATGGATCAATATCGTTGTTTTTAAAATTTAAACATCGGATCTAAATTACTCAATATGACCTTTACGAAAATGTATTCCGAGACCAAATTTTGCATTTTATAATCTTTTTACAATATTTTTAAATAGGTAGAAAATCACTCATTTCAAATGGTCCAGAATCTTTGGAACAAGTGATTTTCTATCCATCTAAAAAATAGTAAATAAATTTACAAAAAAATATTAAATTCGGTCTTCCGCTCTATTTTCATATGGAGATCACCGATTTGCACTGTGTATAGCAGTGTCTATTTATTTGCTATTTTTCGGTTATATTATGTAATAAGTTGCCAATTTAGTCAGTAACTTTGATAGTTGTCAATTTAGTCAGTAAGATAAATTGTCAATTTAGTCGGTAACTTTGATAGATCAAAGTTGAATATGAATCAGTAAAGATAATACTTAACGTTGTCTTATTAGAATACTTAACCTTTGTTGTGCGCTAAGAAAGCGACAAATTGATTTGAAGCCACAAATTGCTTTGTTCGCTAAGATGACGATGTGTTAATTTCTAATATAATTGTTGGGATGTACCACAGTTTTTAAATTAGCAAGTTTGCTTTAAAAGCAACTCTTTAGAGCATCTACACTTTTAAATTGCTAATTTGAATATAATTGTTGGGATGTACCACAGTTTTTAAATTAGCAAGTTTGCTTTAAAAGCAATTCTATTTAAATAAGCAACTCTAATTAAATTTTTGAGATGGAGTGATTTAGAAATTATGAATCCCTTTAATTGCTAAACTCAGTGACGTGGCCCAAATTAATTGCTAAACGTTTGCTGGAATGGAGATGCTCTGAGTTGTTTTTAAAAGCAAACTTGCTAATTTAAAAACTGTGGTACATCCCAACAATTATATTAGCAATTTAAAAGAAATTACAATTGTAGATGCTCTAAAGAGTTGCTTTTAAAGCAAAATTACTAATTTAAAAACTGTGGTATATCCCAACAATTAACACATCAAATTAGTAATTTAAAAGAAATCACCGTTATAAATGCCCTTAGCGAACAAAGCAATTTGTCGCTTTCTTAGCACACAGCAAAGGTGAAATTTCGATGGCTTCAATTCATCTCAAATTGTCATGAAATTTCGATGCCTTCAATTCATCTCAAATTGTCAGATATATATTTTTTTGTTTCCAATGTTTTGTTTTGACATGCCTAGCCTTATCCACTGACTGGTGCTTTGCTATCTTCTATACCATATCAATGTTAAATTAAGATTAAAAAGGAAGTTTGGCTTCATCTCCGAATGCTTTTTTCTCTTTAATATTTGATTTTTCGTTTTGTTGAAAAAAAATTATTTGCACGAAAAAAAATTGTCGATCCTCTCTAACTCGTGTTCAAGTCGATTTATTTGTACCCAATTAGTTAATGAATTTGAATCCGATAAGATATTTAAACCCGATTTGTATCCTTCACCGGAAGAAATGCCCCTGCGAATGAAATTTGAATAAGACTACTTTCACACCGGTATGATACGAAAATATATTTATTGACATCACTATTTTCGGTTAATTTCAGTTATATCATTAACAAATTTGACTTAAATAAGTCAGTACTGATTTTATCTCGGATGTGACAATCAACGAGTGCATATATTCAAGAGAAATGAAGGTGCATTATATTCCTAAAACGTGTGAATGAAAGAATCATACAAATATCTCCCTCTTTAGATATATTGATGTTAATAACAGAAATGGTGCATTTAAGGAGGACAATTTGTATTGATCTAATAATAGTTGCCAAGTGCCCACGGTAAGCCACGTGTCTATAACTTTTCGAAATAATTAACAGGAGACAATTTGTACAGTGCTGACGGACGGACGGACGGACGGGTCAACCGGTCAACCAAACGGCTCAGTGCTCGATCGCTTTTTTCTCTCTTATCCGTGCACCATGGTCCATGGTCCATGGAATGATGGAAGAGGAATCGACGTTGGCTGTATTCGAAGATTCTCTACAATTTAAGGAGCACCACAGAGAAAAATTTCTCATCTTTATTACCTCGACGGCGACCTCGAGGAATCAGAGAGATCAAAGGTTAACGTTGCAGTGCCAGCTTGAACGAATTCATATCCAGTGCAGTACTGTAATAGGGAATCTTTTACAATTACTTGATCTGGACCGTTCTTTTTAACTTGGCACGAATCTCGAATCCCAATAATACTGCCCCCTCAGTCAGCCCAAATCCCAAACCGGCTGAGAATTAATCTCAAACCGTAAATAGCTAATTGTAAAAGGGAATCTTACGGTACCGTCGAGGATATGGATCCTGCTCCAGCTTGAACCCCATTGCTGACCCTGACCGATAATCTTCTTTTTAGTTGGATACACTTGGACTATATACGGTACATCGCCTTAGTTTTCTTTTATCCAGTTTTTCTTTTGCTTCAAAATTCGAATTCAAGTGGATTATTCATAGGGCTGTAAACGGATATGGATATCCGGGCGGATATCCGCTCCGAATCCGCATATAATTCTAATCCGGATTTAAATGGATACGGATATTTCGGATACGGATTCGGATAATTATCAATTATCCACGTATGATCCGGATTCAGATACGGATAGTAATACCTAAATGGAGCGGATATTCGGATCATTCGAAACTCGATAGATTTTTTCGGACCCGCTAATTAAAAGAAATTATTTTTTGCATTCAAAGGAATTTAAACTCATGTCATGTGAGGTGAGTCTAGGCAATCAAGCTACAAACAGTGTTATCAAAACTGAACCGGACCAACGGTTTAACCGAAAAAATCGGACCCGGATGTTTTTCTGGTTTGGTTTGTTTAGAAGACTAATTGTGCAGTTGAACCGGTGAAATCCGGTTTAATGGACCGTTTTTCCAGAAACCGGTACTTAGTTTTAAAGAAAAATCGGCTTTAAACGGTTCAATCTACAAAGTTCAAACTTTTGTACTGTTATGCATTAAATGAGAAATAGTATAACTAGTATAGTAGCCCTGCACATCGCTGTGGCCTATTGGTAGGTTCAAACTTTATTCATTTAACATATATTATTTTTTCTTTATGAAATTTACACATAAAGCCTTACATTTTATATATTCTAAAGTATCAGTTATGTATTAGTATAAAATTTTATATATACATATTTCTTTAAAAACTTACAATAATTATTATTATATTATGTATTTCTAATTATTGTTGTTTTTTTTTGAAGTGTTTTATCTTTCGTTAGAATATATTATGTTGCTATTACTGAATTACAAAATAATGTCATAGTACTTATCAAAGAAGAATGAAAATTATGAGTTATTAAATTCATTCGCATTAAAAAAACATTCAATCATATTTTATAAAAAATACTAATTCATTATATTTAATGTTAAATTTGAAATATATCTATAAATTTGATTTTAAATTATATTTTATAACAATCCTCATATCTCATATATATAGGTGAGTATTTCAATAAAACCTGCAATTGAACCGGTTGAACCACCGACGACTAGTAAACCGTTAACCCGAATCTTTACATGGTTGGTGTCCGGTCTGATTCTGATAACATTGCTACAAACTACTACACCACACTATCTTTTGTTACTACTTCTTTATTTTGTTTATATATTATATCAATGGGATGAATATCTTATCTCTCATCTTTTCTATATCAATATCTCCATCAACTTACAATTATTCATTTATTTTCATATTTAAATTTTATTAATTATTAATTATATCTTAAAGTTCATATAACTTAATATCCGACAATTATCCGTTCTATATTCATATTCGAATCCGTATCCGTAAATTATCCGCTCCGTATCCGTATCCGTTTAAGACGGATATAGTTTTAAATTTTAATATCCATTTACTATCCGTATCTGTATCCGTATCCGCTCATTGAAAGACGGATACGGAATTGATATTAGCATTATCCGCTCCCGTTTACACCCAATCATGACGACCAATGCTGATTTTCTGTAGACTTGTCTCTGAGGCTGTAACCGAGGTTGTGTGCGGTTCCTCAGAAGTTGGAAACTCTAGGCGTAGTGCTATCGACCAGTTTCAATTTTCTCGTGGCACCCGACGTCCCGTCCGGCGACCATTCACTGAGCTAGACATTGGCTTAGAGCATTTTAGCTGATTATTTGGAACGCCGCGTTTATCTATCTATTAAGAAATTGTGAAAATAGGAAGTTGGAAAAGCGATATGGTGCCACACACGTGACCCAAGGCCAAGGGAGTCCGGATCCCCTAAAGTAACCCAATTTTTGAGTTTTGACGTGTACGGTGCCTATTCGGTGGTAGCGCAGGGGGTCAGTATTATTTGTGGGGTCCAGGTTCTTTAAGATTCGTGTTAGAGCACCTTGGACGGTTTGGATCAAAACTAAAAAATTGGGGTACTGCACTGGATCTGAATTCAGGCCAAGGGCACTACGCGCCGACATTTTTATTAATATCGAAAGTTAATTACAAATTAATAAATATATCCAGTTTAGCTTAGGTGGGTTTTGTTAAAAATGTTCAAACCGGCTATTAAATGGCCGGTTCTCATTTTAATTCAAAACCGGTTATTTAATGGTCAGTTTCCAATTTTCTTTTTTTAGAGACTATGAAGAGCAAGATGCTTAAATCTAATATTAAAAATTCAAATTTTTTTTAAAATATTTGTTAGATTACTTCTTTTTATTTATAATTAACATATTTATACTAAAATACGCTAAATTATTTGAAATTATGTTAAATTACGCTAAATTACACTAAATTACGTTAAATTACGCTAAATTCGCTAATTATACTGAAATACGCAAAATTTAGCTAACGTAATTTCAAGTAATTTAGTATAAATATGCTAATTATACATCAAAAGATGTAATCTAACAAATATTTAAAAAAAATTCGAATTTTTAATGTTATATTTCAGCATCTTGCTCTTCGTAATGGCCGGTTGAGGAGAGGGACTGGGATAGATGTTAGATTTCAGCATCATGTTAGATTTTAGCATCTTACAAAATTAAAGATACTCAATTTTATGATGCTGATTATTGTCAAATTAAATTCACTAGCTGCATGCGAACACTAAACTACGTTTTTTTAGGTACTAAGTTTTATAAATTTCACTGGTATATGTTGATCTAGTTGTTTTAATGTGATTCAAGTTTTCTATCATTCCTAATCATCAGTAATTTTGATAAAAGTTTTAACTTTTTACTATGCTGCATACGACACTGTCACTTGCTACATACGGGTCGTTGTGTGTCTATCGATGATAAAAAACTTTAACTCAATTTTTAAGGTACTAAATGACGTTTTTTTGCAGTTCTGATTATGTTGGCTCCTTAAGGACGACCCCGAGGGTGCCAATGCCCCCCGTCTCGTTCCAAGCTTTCTGAATTTGGGTCGTACGCGCAAATCCGATTTTCCTAGCCAAAGTTATGGCTGTTTAAAGTTTTTTTTTTTTTAAAAACGATACTTTCGTGCAAAAACACCGATAACGCACTGATGCTTTATGCACGGCTTAACGACGGTAGAAGTGCATCGATGTTTCATTACAAAAATATCAGGGACACACCGATATTTTTTTAGCACTACCCTACTTAATTATCAATGCTAAGGCTAGTAAAATATCGATGTTTCATTGTAAAAACATCGATGATGCACCGATACATGCAACTGATGTAACACACGCATCCAACTAAATGCATTTGTTTGATCTTGGTCAAACCGAGTACAAATTTCAATCCGAGTTTCCTACGACTTTTTCTTCTAGCCAACTACGCTATGCCCATCTTAAGAATCTTTCTCTCTCCTAGCCCCTCTCTCTCTCTCTAAAAAAATAATTGAAACCGGCAATTAAATTACCGTTTTTGAATTAAAATGAAAACCGACCATTTAAAGACCAGTTTGAACATTTTTTACAAAATTCATATGAGCTAGGTATATTTATTAATTTGTAATTAACTTTGGATATTATAAAAATATCGCCACACGACATGAGACGTCCGCACATATTTTTTTAATTAAACTATATCATCCAAGTCGGCCACGTGTCCATTTGGTTCAACTCCACGGTTATGCGTAAGGTAAAATATACGGTGTTTCGCATGGATTAATTTACAGGTGATACCGCATTATCTCGTACAAAACCGAGGCCATGCTCCTTTCCCAGTTATGAGAACACTCTCCATTTCGATCACAAAACAAGACGCACCATTTTAATTAAGGAAACCAGTACTCATCGTTAACTGTCAGTAATAATGCACACTAAAAGTAATAAAATTTTAGTGTAGATGTCGATTTGAATTTCAAGTAATGTTTTTTTATTTTATTTTGTACGCAAGTAACACCATATGTTGCAAATATTTACTCCTGCTAAAATAATTAGATTTAAATGATTTATCGAAACTATGATAGATATGACAATTTACTCGTATAATTATAAATAAATCATTAAAATAAAAAAATAAAAGAGTTAAGATTTGTTGACAACTACTTATCTTGACAACTTGGACAATGTTTTTTTTCAAATCATGTCAAAAATAAAAAAAATTAACAGAAAATTATAGACATGTTAATTTCCTTATAGATTGGTTGTATAAAATTTCTTGTAATTTCAACATCATTTAGCATTTTATCAAATACCGTCAAATATAAATAGTTGCAATGTTAATGTTATTTTAAAAAACTATACGTGTCAAATTTTAAAATTATAAATAATTTTGACGGTTGTTAAAATTGTCAAAGTAATTTGTTGTCGATCTCCATTCAAAAATATAAATACTGAAAAGATAAATATGCATATACAAGATTACAACCGATACATTTTTTTTTATATATTTGAATATATATTTACAGTAAACATGCAAACAACATTTGTTATATAGATTTCTATATAATTGTTACAAAATTATAAACTACAACTAATTACTTTATTGTGAATCTTTTCGGAAGAGAATATGTTGTTTCTTTGTTTTTGTTTTTTAAAAAGCAGGAATCTGAAAAAATTCTTTGAAAAAAAAAAAACAACATATTTCATTCCTCAGCTACCATGTAAATTCCTCCCCTTAAATAATATTTCATAATTAACTGGAAGAATGAGATTTTAAGTGTAATATAAACTTTCAATTATCAAGAAGAATGAAGCTCTCCAGTCTTGCAAAACCGGAGATAAAATTGAGGCGTTCAGATCGATAGACTGTACAGGACAGTAAGAAAAAATTTGACTGTTCCTGATAAAAAATTACCATCTCATCTTTCCACCGTCCACGTGTTTAACCCTCTCCATCTTACGGCCAAAATAAGAAGTCGCATAGTAAATATATGGGGCCAATGGCAGACCTCAGCAACTCTTATTATTAGAGGCCCTTCGCCCCTTCCTCTTCGCCTGGAACTCTAATCGTTTTTATCAGAAAAAAAAAAAAAAAAAAAAACAAAATCGCCGCTCTCGGCTGTAACGCCTCGCTCTTGCTTCGTCCAAAAAGAAGGTTTTCGTGCTTTTTCTTTCTATGTTTTGTTTCGTAAGAGCTCTGATTAGTGTGGGTTACTTTTTTTTTGGCTTGAAGAAAGAGCTTTTAGTAGATCAGAAGAGGTTTTTTTTTTTTTTTTTTTTTACAAGTTTCGTACAATTATCGTGGAATTTTTGGAAATCTTGATAGAATGCCGTCGTTCTTACTTCGGATGGTATTCGTAAAAATAGTTTTCTCATATAGGGTTTATGGTTTTAGGGGTAAAGGATTTTTGCATAGAAAAAATATTTTTGTAACTTGGTCTTTTGCTACAATAGTTTATTTTGCTAGTAATTTATAGTGCTGTTAGTATATATGCTTTAAAATTTGCTGGGTGGATATTATTTTGGTGGATTTGCAGTAAATGTACATTACTTTTCGTATTTTGAAGGATTTTCTCATAATTGTTTCCTATTTTGGCCTTGCATTGCATGGTTATAATGTCATTTATATCCTCTAGAATGTGTATCCCTGTATAATCGACTATGGGCAATTGCATCTATTGCTGATACATTTGTGATATCCTTCCTTTTATTCCCTATTTTATTCAGATACTTTATAGTTAATTGCACTATTTGTTAATTAGGACTGAAACATCAACTAAAAGGAAAGGAAAAACCTTCTAAAACAAAGGGGAAATAGAATATGCTTGGGGGATTTGCTTTTCTGTAGCTTTTTAAAGCATCTTGTAGTAAACACTGATCCCCTTTGCATTTCTTCCAATCACCAGGTGTGGTAATTTATTAACTCTCTGACGCAATGGAAGGAGAGGATCTCCCGCCGCCTCCCCCAATGTCATCTGATGTGGTGCCGATTAAGGCTGGATCTGAGAAGGGATCTCCTTCTAGAGCCTCACAGAAGGGCCATGGCCAGCCCAGCAAGCCCAAGAGGATCCCGATAGCCCGGCCCGCCATCGCCAACAAGGGACAGCGCATAAATCTGGTTGCCAACCACTTTCGGGTCAATGTCAAGAGCACTGATGACCACTTCTATCATTACAGCGTAAGATAAAGAAATTTATTTACATGCAATATTTTCTGTTGCGGTGCATGTGTGTTTGTACACTTCATTAGAAGTATTTGTGCATTTCTGGCAGCCGCATGCATGTTCTCTAAACAAATTTTGTTACTGCTTGCAATTTTACACTGATAAATCACAATTTTTTTTGTTGGTTTAACAGAGATGATTAAATGAAACTTAAAATTTGCATGCTTATTGTGCTGTTTTTTTGTTTTCTGAGATCACATCTCCAAAGTGATTTAGCTTGCACGCTATAACTTTCATCTAATCGGGTATATAATATATACATGCATTTGTATATTTGTGAAATCATTGGAGTAGAATTGCTAATAATTCTTTGGTAAACAGGTTTTGCTTAAGTATGAGGATGACCGCCCAGTTGATGGAAAGGGTGTTGGGAGAAAGGTCATCGATAAAATGAAGCAGACTTACGGTTCTGAGCTTGCAAACAAAGAGTTTGCATATGATGGAGAGAAAACTCTCTTCACATTGGGTCCTCTACCACACGTGAAGAACGAATTTGTTGTAGTTATTGAGGATATTCCCTCTGGGAGGTTCGTACTATCATTTGTTTATCCTGGAACAATCTTTTTGTTAGTTGATTTTTTTTTGAAATTTGATTCAGATTAATCAAGTTAAATTAAGGCACACTAGGATATTTGAGGCAATGATCGTGAGTTTTGGGTTTTGTGTGAAAGTCACTCGGTGTTTATTTGACTGCATCAATGTGGTTGTCCAGAGTTTTAATCTGAAGTTCAGTTGAATTGTTAGGTACATTACTCTGTGATGCTTCCTTCCTGTAGTAAAACTGTTACGACCTTTGCTGTTTATTTGCTTCCAACTTGTTTAATGCATGCTGAGTCTGGTGAGACATGTGGCAACCATGGGCTCCTGATACATGGGATAATTTGTTTTTCATCTTGTCAGTTTAACCACATACTGAATACACATGTTTCCTTCTCTCCTTGTAGGACTGAAAAGGGAAGCCCAGGTGGAAGCCCTGGGGGTGACAGTCCCGGTGGAGGTAACAAGCGTTTACGTAAACCATACAACACGAAGACATTCAAAGTGGAACTCAACTTTGCCACTAAGATACCGATGTCTTCCATAGTCCAGGCCATGAAGGGACATGAGTCCGAAAACTCCCAGGAGGCTTTTCGGGTGCTTGATATCATCCTCCGCCAGCACTCTGCATCTCAGTATGCTCAACACTTGATCCCTCTACCTTTTTTTTCATTCAAAAGCATTTTTCTTCTTACATAAAAATATATAGGATGGATCCTTAACAATTTAATTATTTAATGATTTATGGGTAGTTGAAAACTTGAAATCAGGAACTAGGAGGAGTTCAAACTTCAAACCTTTTCATATGCATTATGTATTTACCATTTAACCTTTGTCTAGATATTAAGTTCCATTATAATTTATTTATGAAGATTTTCATCAAGTAATTAGTTTTCAAGGCTTTCCATATGCATCCTGATCCATAAAAAAGGTTATTGGAGAGGAACATTTTGTGCCCTTCGGGCCATACTAGGATTTGGGCTTGGGCTTTGTTGGTTATGTGCTTGTTTAAGGCAATGTCTTTTTTTATTTCCCCTTTGTTTAGGTTGTAGTATCAGCAGTTCAATTCAATCTGGAAAAAAATTAGAAGACACCCTAAGAGCTAATAGTAGTCTCTTGCTTGTTTTAAGAAACACTTGCTCTAAATCTGTTATTAATGTGTGTAATGCTTTTGGTGATTATCTTCGTTCTGTTGCAGGGGTTGTCTCTTGGTTCGTCAGTCATTCTTCCACAACAACCCGAGCAATTTTATTGATCTCGGAGGTGGTGTCATGGGATGCCGGGGATTTCACTCTAGTTTCCGTACCACCCAGAGTGGTCTGTCTCTGAACATAGGTACACGCTTGTTGCTTTTTTCTTAGACATGCTAGTATACTGTAATAACTTGTAACTCTGTGGTTAACAGATACTAATTTTTGTTAACCTCACTTTGTTATTAACAGATGTATCAACCACCATGATCGTCAAACCCGGTCCAGTGATGGATTTTCTTGTGGCCAACCAGAAAGTCGATCATCCCAATCAGATTGATTGGCAGAAGGTATCTTTCTTTTTTGTTTAATCTTGCAAGTTCAAAGCTGTTGCTTGATTTTTATTGTGGATTTGCTTGCAAACTTTTTGATGCTTGTTTCAGGCAAAGCGTACGCTCAAAAATCTTAGAATTAGAGTGCATCCTTCCAACCAGGAATACAAGATTGTTGGCCTTAGCGACCTGCCATGCAGCGAACAGACGTATGTCACTGTGCAGCATTTATTATTATTATTGTTGCATTAATATATGTTGAAAAAGAGAAAATTTAAGGAAAATTGGTGCATGATTTTCGCAGGTTTACCTTAAAGCAAAGGAACGGTGATGGCCAATCAGCAGAGGTGACAGTGTCACAATACTTCAAGGATAAGAATACTGTGCTGCGGTATAGTGATGATTATCCATGCATTAATGTTGGCAAACCAAAGCGCCCCACCTTTTTTCCTATTGAGGTATTACACTACTTTTGACTAACTTTGGAATTGAGGTTTTCTTTTAGCCTTGTTTTTGGATGCTGTTGTTCATTTCTTGTGTTTGCTTTTCAGCTGTGCAACCTGGTATCTCTGCAGCGGTACACCAAGGCTCTGAACTCATTGCAGAGGGCCTCTTTAGTGGAGAAGTCCAGACAGAAGCCCCAGGAAAGAATGCATATTTTGAATAATGTGAGTCTCATTGCAGAGGGCCTCTCTCTCCCTTTTATTACCTCTCTCAAACTAGATGTGCTAATGTGCTGAACTTTGGTTGTTGTGCAGTTACTCAAGCGTAGTAACTATGATGCAGAACCCATGTTACGAGCATGTGGTGTTTCCATTTCTCCGACCTTCACTCAGGTGGATGGCCGTGTTCTACCAGCACCAAAGGTTGTTTTTTCATTATATGGATTTATAGGTTTATTCTTTTACTATTGTACTGAATTAAAATTAGAGAATCTGCAGGCATGTCTTTTAACATTTATAATATGTTTTGAATGCTGGTTTAGGGTTTAGGTGTTTTTTTTTTTGCTTGCAATTTATATAATGTAAAATTCTAGTAAGAATTCTTAGTTCTGTCAATCATTATGGTCCTTCATGTATGGTCCATACTCCAGTCTTATTGTACTTTGATGTTGTAAAAACAGCTTAAAACAGGAAACGGAGGCGATTTCTTTCCCCGCGATGGCCGCTGGAACTTCAACAACAAGGTATTCATTTCTGTGTGTTAATAATTCCTTGCTTTAAATTCTGTTAACAATTTTTCTTTGGTTTTTTTTTTAATTTTCTTTCTATTTACAGACATTGATCCGACCATGCCATGTCGATCGCTGGGCTGTTGTGAACTTCTCGGCCCGGTGCCAAGTGAAGAATTTAGTGAGCGATCTCATACGATGTGGTCAAATGAAAGGAGTGGTTAGTTTTGTTATTTAACCCTTATTATTATTTTTTTGGTCTCTTTGTTTTTTTATTTTTTATTTTGATTAGTTTGTTTTTTTTTCTTGTGGGCAGAAAATTGATCAGCCGTTTAACATCTTTGAAGAGGATCGTCGGAACATAAGAGGCACTGCTCCAAATGTTCGAGTGGATGAAATGTTCGAGCAAGTAAAAAATAAGCTTCCTGGAGCTCCCCGCTTCCTTCTATGTCTCCTCCCTGAGAGGAAGAACTCTGATATCTATGGTTACTTTTTTGATTCAATTGTGAACTTGTTTCCTACAAGGATCGATGTCTTGTCCTTTTCTTTTCTTGTTATGTGTTAATCTGTGAACTGCTTTGTTTAGGCCCATGGAAGCGCAAGTGTCTTGCCGATTTTGGCATTGTCACTCAGTGCCTCGCACCAGTGAGAGTGAATGATCAGTATCTGACTAACTTACTGTTGAAGATTAATGCTAAGGTAAGCAATTCTGATGGCCAAGTTTTCTCCTGGATTCTTTTGTTTTAACCAATATTGGTATCTGTCTAACTTGCTCAATATTCTGGTGAAAACAGCTCGATGGCATGAATTCTCTGCTCCAGGTTGAGGATATCCCTTCAATTCCTCTGGTTTCCAAGGTTCCCACTATTATATTGGGAATGGATGTTTCTCATGGCTCCCCAGGGCAATCAGATCGCCCATCTATTGCTGCTGTATGTTTGCTTTAACTTTTGTTTCAGTGTTTTTCCTTTCATTTGTTATATACTTGCTGAATTTGTTTTGAATGTTGTAGGTTGTCAGTTCCAGGCAGTGGCCACTAATTTCCAAGTATAGGGCCTCTGTGCACACCCAATCACCAAAGCTTGAGATGATCGATTCTCTTTTCAAGCCCATGGATAAAAATGATAATGGGATCATTCGGCAAGTTACCTTTTTGTTTTTTGTTTTGCAGACCTGCATTATTTCCTACGTTTCGACCTTTTTTTCATTTCTCGACTAATTTGTGCTTTTTCAGAGAGCTCATGTTGGACTTCTATACGAGCTCTGGGAAGCGAAAGCCTGATCATGTGATCATTTTCAGGTACGTCTCCAATAAAAATAATAATGGGCTATTAGTTGCTCATTTCTTATAAGCTGTAATGGATTTAGGTTTGATGTTTAAACTGTATATTTTTTGTCATTTTTGAATGACAGGGATGGTGTTAGTGAGTCTCAATTTAACCAGGTTCTCAACATTGAGCTAGATCAGATTATGGCGGTACATTCTCTGTCCAATCAACTATTTCTGTTAATCAAATCCACATTCTTTATTTTTAATATATAATCCTGTTCCAAACTTTGAAATATTACTTAGGCTTGCAAGTTTCTGGATGAGAACTGGAACCCCAAGTTCACTGTTATTGTTGCACAGAAGAACCACCACACCAAATTTTTCATCCCAAATGATCAGAACAATGTTCCACCTGGTAATATTTTTTATTTTCAAACAGTACTGAGCTTATACTAATATTGTTGTTTGCTACTTATAATATTATATTGATTGCCCATATGATATGTAGGTACTGTTATTGACAACAAAGTATGCCACCCCAGAAACTATGACTTCTACATGTGCTCTCACAAGGGTGCTATTGTAAGATGATTATACCCTTATTTTTCTCCTAAATGAACATGGGCTTTTTTGTATGTCAGTAATTACGTTTCTAATTTTGATTTTTTTTTTTCCTGCCAGGGCACTACAAGGCCAACTCACTACCATGTTCTTCTTGATCAGGTTGGATTTTCAGCTGATGATCTCCAGGAATTGGTCCACTCACTATCCTATGTGTAAGTTTTTATTTTTAATTTAACTCTCTTTTTCAGTGTGTATGATTCGAAAGACTTGTGAGGATTTGCACCAACACATTTATTGAATTCTTATGAAAATTACAGCTATCAGAGGAGCACGACTGCCATATCTGTTGGTAAGTTACTTTCATTTCTTAGATATATTTTAACTTGGCTGTAGGATTACTATGGTGGACTTTGCAATTGTGTTGTTAACAGAGTCAAATAGTTTGCTTCCGGAATCCAATTCTTGGCTAGATGTTTCAGTATAAAGTAGCAAATTAATTAGAAATATACTTAATCAGACCAGCTATAATGGAGGGTTCCAATGCCACAAAGTTATTGGGTCACCATTTCATTTTTTTTATATTTTTATTTCAAACTTTAAAATCCAATTGTCGAATCCAAACTGTTGATCTTGTTCGTTTTTATGGGAGAAGCGTGCACATAAAATTTATTCTAATGTATTAAATTTATAATCAGCGTTAACAAGATTCGTTCATTTTTTATTATTTGATCTAGTAAAAAATGAACTGGAAAAATTACGTGCACACATCTCTCATGAAAATGAACAAGATTTGAAATAAAAATTATTGTGGCATTGGAACCCTCATTTTTATATATGGGTGCTTACACGACCTTTTTTTGTTGTAGTTGCTCCAATATGCTATGCTCATCTGGCTGCGACCCAGGTGGGTCAATTCATGAAGTTTGATGATTACCAGTCTGACACGTCCTCAAGCCAGGGTGGCCACTCCTCTGGGGGCGGTGGGGTGCCTGAGTTGCCTCGCCTCCATGAGAAGGTGAGGAGCTCCATGTTCTTTTGCTAAGTTAACAGAATAGTCTGACTGTCTGTGGTGTATATAAGGCTCCTGAAGCCAGGATAAGTTGTGGCTGTTTTTATGATGAAGGTGAGGTACTTACTGTTGTTTTGCTAAGTTAAGGCTCCATGTCCTTTTGCAAAGTTAACAGAATAGTTGTCTGTCTGTGGTGTATAGAAGGCTCCTGAAGCCAGGATAAGTTATGGCTGTTTTTATGATGAAGGTAAGGTACTTACTGTTGTTTTGTTGTGGTCCCTGGTAGGGAACCGTCTTAATTTATGCGATAACTTTGTGTTAGCTATGCTTGGTGGATTGCCTTTGCTATTTTCTGTGTGCTTAGTTATTGTCGACTTCCGTCATTTTTGTTCCTTGTTAGAAGCTTGCCCTTGAGATTGGGTCTGTAGGAAGCTAGGACTGCCTTGTTTGGCAAACAAAGAAAATAAAATAGAATGCCTTTTATCCTTGTAGTGAAAATGCGATGTTTGACTCGTGCAGTTGAAAGATTTGACATGTTTGTTTGCGTAATTGGTACGAAAACCTAAATAGAAATATATATTCTTCCTGAATTGCTTGAAAACCGAGAGCTTGTACAAAAACCTGAATAGCAATAATTCTACTTGAAGTGCTTGCAACAAGTGGCTTTTATTAGATGATGAAGCAAACCTGATACTTGTTGGTTGTTATTACCGTGATAAATTAGGAAGGTTTGGCAGCATATGATCTGGGGTTTGTTCATGTTTGTGCTACAGAAACCTATTCTTCCTGAATAGAAATATATTCTTCCTACAAAAACATATGATCTGGGGTTTGTGCTACGGATAGCAATACTTCCTAAATAGAAATATATTCTTCCTGAATTGCTTGAAAACCAAGCTTGTACATAAATTCTAGTTAATGGTGGTCCCTACCATAATCACATTGCAAAGAAAAACTAGTTAATGGTGTTAATTATATTTGTATGAACTGACTATAAATCAAACTTTTAAATTTATAGTTACTATAATTATATGCAACTTTTGCATTTTTTTTATTTGTTTTACTTTTATACTTTTACTAATAAAAAACTCCAAATTTTTTACGCGTATGATGATGTTCGTATCATATGTTTTATTTTGTTATGATGTTTTGGCTAGGCACAAATATATTAGAAAGTTCAACTTGCATTACATGTATATTCAAGAAAAGATTGATCTAACTATCTAAGCTCCATAAAATGGTTCAAGTTTAAAGCTGTAAAGAGACATTTCTAGCATATTTGGATTTTTCTTTTGAATTGATGTATAAGTTTTGATGAAGCAAACATTTTAAGAATACCCTATTAATGAACAGTTGAACCCTGGCACGGTAGAGTGCATTGCATAAAATAATGTCTAGCATATTATATATAGTGCATCCCTTTAGAGTAGTTGTTAGTTTTTTTTTTTTATTTAATCTATATGAAGTGTTACAAATCAAAGTTTTGAACTAAGGAAAGTTTGTAATATATATATGTTATATGTATATGTGTGTATTCTTTTTAACTATGTACGTGTTAAATATGCAAACTGATTGCAAACTCTAGAGTCTATATTAAAGGTTTAAATAGTGTTTATCGCGTCATAGCGGAATGGCTGAAAAAACGCCGCTATGGCCATATAGCGCCGCTATAGCGCGAAATAGTGGCGCTATATGGCAACAAGCAGCGCTATATGGCCATATCTCATAGCTTTTTTGGTCTAGACTGATGTATGTCATATTCAACAGTATATATATATATATATATATATATATATATATTTTGTACGAATCTAATCTTACTCGCATGGAGAAGCACCAGACAATGTTTTGAGCGGTCTTGGAGGGTTTTTGTCATCTCTCGACTTGTGGGAATTCAAATCCAGTGCAAAATACTTGCCTGAATGCATTAAAATGATATATAATTCGTCCGTTTTATTCTGAATGCATGCCAGCAATATATATTTTACTTGTTCTTCCTAGCCGAATAAATTTATCATCGATTGGTTGATTGGTAATATTTCAAAAATATTTGTTAGTTTTTGTCGTTGTATTACTTCAACCGAGGCCCATGTTGAATTGAAGACAATGTTAATGGGCTCGGCCCATTCACTTTTGCCATCGGCTGAGAGCCAAAACCGTTGGTATTTCATTTGGTTTTTCTATCGGTTTTAAACCGATGGTGCATCGGTCTTGAGGTGAGCCGATGGTGTTTTGATTCGTTTGATTTTAATTAAGGGGCTCTTCGTTTTATGCCACTCAAAAACCTCAAATTTAGATTTTTGCCACTCTGAGAGAATATTTCTTAGAATTAATGATACAACATCCCCAATCTGTGCACCCAAATGAAAATATATATATATATATTTTTTTTTTTTATCAACCTTTGCTCTTAACTTTGGGGCGATATTTTCTACCGAATTTAGCTATACCTCACCTCATCGTGTTAATCCGTAATCTTCCCCACTTCTCAGGGTACTGTACGGCAGGATGATTCTTTTGGTGTAGCTATATTTTTCGAAAATCAAGCCCTATAAGCTAATATCCTTGGGTTAATATTGATAGATTAGTACTTGAAGAAAAAGCCTTTAAATAGTATAATTATACTTAGATTTTGAACATTTTTCATGATTTTGGTATAATCTCCCCCTAGCTACCTTCCTAGAATACAAAGAAACTTAGAAAGCCATAAATAAAAACAGACCTTGCTCTGATACCAGGGTGAGGATCGATCGGTCAGAGCTTTCACACTTCAACGGGCTACTGTGAACACGGGAAGTAAGAAAGCACACAAGCGGAAATTTTATTAAGTGGAATGTTTACAAGGAAAGAGAGAGAAGTAAAACTTGCTGGTTCTCAGCTTGTTTTTCAACTCTGAAAACTCACACTTATATAGAGACTCAAGATGGAATCTCAATTATCACATCGGGTACTCATTGGGCCCCATCGCATGTGATTAAAGGATTTCCACAAACTTTTGTCTCCCACTAAAAAAAGGGATGCTTATAATGCACCGAAAGTAAATATTCTGGCCAATTAGTGGCCCACACTAAAGAAAAAGCAGAGGCCAATACAAGCAGGCCTAAAAAGCAAAACACACCTTATGATACATACCCTATAGTGGTAGGGTCCAGAATATACTTACATATGGAACACTTTTACCTCACGGATCAGCTGTTTAAACCCTTGGTAAGCCTTTTGAAGCTTAGTAAGAGTTTGCTAGACTTGAGGCAACCAATCTCCCCAGTAATTGTCCTTCGTTGCGAATTTAGCACATTGGGATTCCTTCATCTGTTGAATTTTTATTAAATCACTAATCCCTTCAGGTGCTTTTGAAATTATTTTGTTTTCTATCGCTCGAAGCTGGAGCCTAAGCTCATTTCGTCTTTCCAAGGTATGGATTTCGTCGGATTGCCGTAGTAGATCCCTGTACTGGCAAACGAGTGGCTGATTTGCAGGATTATTTGGGATATTTTCTCCTGAACCTCCTGGTTGGGATGCTCCTCGTTCTCGTGAAGAGCCCCGGCTAGGTTGTCCAGAACATCCAATGCTTCCTGATTGGGCCATCCTGCATCAATTAAAACATTAATTAACCGTGATAGGGAGTCAGCCAAAAGGTTGTCCTTCCCATCTATGTGCTCGAACTGAACATTAATCCCCAATCCCGTTACAAAGTCTGTAAACGAGATCCATCGCACTCTTGACGGTTTATTAATGTTAGATTTATTAAAGAAACTAATGATAGCCTGACAATCAGTGCGTATCACTAATTCCTTCCTGTCGAGGTAGTAGATTTTTAATGCCTCCAGGCTATTCATGACCGCGAAGATCTCTGCGTCTATTGTGGATTTAGGCGGGTTGAATTTGCCACTTGCATAGGCGCACGGCTTCTCTGTGCTCTTTGGGTCATACCTCTTTGGCTTCCACTTGCATACACCTCCCCATCCATCCATGCATCCGTCTGTTTCTATTATAATGAAGCATTCTTCTGGGGGTATGCAGAGATCACGTAGGTTTCGGACCTGATGTTTTATTGCGCGAATTAGCTCCCAATCTTGTTTATTCAATCGTTTGTCGCCAGTTGGGCTGGTTTTTGCATATAAAGGGCTTAAAAGTTTCCCGAGGTTCGGGATATAGCTTCTGGCATAATTGAGGAGCCCTAGCCAAGATCTCATACCAGACTTCTGAGTGAGATCATCTTCTTTGAATTCTTCAATTTTTGTGATAATATTCGGCTGTAACCGAATAGTATCCTTGCCTATTACCGCCCCTAAGAATTCTATTTGAGGAACGGCTATTTTCATTTTTGTTGGGCTTAGGACAAGGCCATGCTCTTCACATTTTGAGAGCATTACCTTTAAATGCTCTGCATGTTCTCTTTCTGACTGAGAAAATACCAGGATATCATCAATATAAACTGCAATAAAATTTTCAGTGCCTTTGAAGCAATGATCCATCTTCCTTTGGAATACTGCTGGAGCATTTTTTAACCCAAACGGCATTACTAGCCATTCATATAACCCATCGGGCACCCAGAATGCCGTCCATTCGATTGAATTTGGGTGCATAGCTACTTGGTGAAATCCACTCTTTAAATCGAATTTAGAGTAGATTTTACTATTAGCTACTTTCCTCATGATGGTATTAATTCCAGGAAGGCTATATTGATCTTTTTCAGTTATATCATTAAGCCTCTTGTAATTAAATACCATACGTTCTTTGCCTTTTACCTCCTTTTCGATTTTCGGATCTATTGATATACCGGAATTAACAATAATCGCCGTTGTCCGGTGCCTGCTCTTGCTGGGTCGTATTACTCCGAGTTTCAGCAGGGCCTCCACATGTTTGCTGAAGGTTTGTTTCATCAGTGGCGTGACCTACTTTAAGGGCCTATCTTCAATGATGAAGTCTGGATTCTTGATATCCAGCATGCAGACGATCTTATTTTTACTCCAATGTTGCAAAGGATTTTCGCCAATGAACCCGGCCTCCTTTAGCCTCCTTAGTATTTGATCAAACTTTGTAATAAAGTTTGATGGTGTTTGTCCAAAATTGTAATGGACCATTTCTTGGAGTTGTATGTACTCCAGGTCTTGAAGGTCTACTTCTTCTATGGCCAGGACCTTCGCTTGTGGTTGTGTGTTGATGACTGTCAGGTTTTTGTAGAAGGTAATTGTATCACCTTCTATCCTCAGACCCCCATGCATAGAGCGTATAAAATTGCACCCTATGATCATTTGTATTTCTCCGCCCAACTTCATTGGGAATGCATAGGTGTATGGTATGCGGAACTGGTTTTCGCCAATCATCATTCTACCATATTTTAACTTCATGTTGGCGGTTTGAGTGGAGTTTACCCCTGTAAATTGTACTACAAAGGTATTTTCTTCAAGAGCTTCCTTTGGTACTGACCCTTGATCTATGCAGCAGGTTGTGGCACCAGTGTCTAGGATTGCTCTTATTTTGAGTCTTTGAACTCCAGGGATATCGAGCTCCACTTCTAGGTTATATAGTCTATTTTTGATAATTCTTCCAGTGGATGGATTACCACTAGTGTTATAGACTGTTTCTCCATTGAGGACGTTTGCGTCTTCATTGATCGATGGCCCATCAGCAGAGAGAGCAGGGAGAGGGTTTAGAGGAGCCGGACTGGAGGTGTGTAAGGGATGATTCAGAGCGCCTCCTGTGAGCTGTATCGTTCCTGCCGGGTGGATATGTGCTTGTAGTGGCGGGATTGTGACATTCAATGTGGTGCGGGTTGAATCACTCTTAACGCCCTTTTGCTTCTTATCTGGCCCTAGGCTGTCGAATTCTTCCTTCAGGTGTTCTTCAAGGAGGTCCTCGTACTTTTTCTTGTAATGGTCAACCTCTTTTTGCAGCCTTTCTACCTCAGCTTCGCACCAGATAATGTAGTCTCTATGCTCTTGGACTAGTGTTCTAAGGTTGATTTGTGCTGGTGCGGTTGTTGGGGTGACTGGTACTCCTTCCTTGAAGTAGAACGGGCCGCACAGGTTGCATGCTGTTACTCCACAATCTGAGCAATGTATTCTAGCACGGATTATAGTTTCTCTGGCGCAACAGGAACAGGTTGTTTTGAATGGTTGCTCGATGACTTGATTATGAAGCCATTGGTGTTGGCAGCTCATCTGTTTCTCGGGTAATTTTATTCTTGGTCTATACCCTGAATTTTCCTCTCCGAGCATAAAGAGAGACTTTAGCTGTAGGGTTTGTATTCCCTGTTGCAGCTCCATCTCTCCATCTTCTCCTTCGGAAATGCTAAATATAGCATCACTCTGGCCTTCCCCTTCTTGTACTGATATTATGTCACAATCTTCTGGTATATCAAGCCCTTCAAAGATTGCTGCCCGCTTAATGTTTCTTCTATCATTGGGCATTCTCGCGTAAAGTGACCTTCTTGCCCACATAGGTAGCATTTACACCTTTTGTTTCTAACAAGGTGTTTTCTCTTTTCAATTCTAGCGTGAGATTCATGGGGTTTGCCTTTATAGGTTCTTGACCTTCTCAGGCCGTATCTCTTTTCTGGTTTTTGGTAATAGCCAGGAATTGGGATCTGGCTACAAAAGGAGAGGTCCTTGAGTGATCGTTTGAAAGCAGCATCCTTGCACTCGCCCTCCAGATATTTATAGGCAAACAGTACCCTCGAAACTACCCCCACCGTGAGACCAGAGTATTTCTCTTCGAACATTGTCTTTATTCTGGTCCCAAGGTCACCAGGCATTTTTAACCAGAATTTCTCTGAGAGCTCTGGGCTAATGTACATTCGCCCGGATTTTGCCGTTAATCGTAAATACTCGTTCATATACTGAATGAGATATTTAACATTGTCACAGGTGAGGCGCTCCAGATCTTTGTAGGCCTGATCTTGGAGAACTGTTGATCCTTGGGCAGGGTCTTCTAGTGAAAACACTCTTCTCATCTGGGAAAGTATGTTTTGTGTACCTTCCCGGCCATCCGCCACTACTATCAACGCCTCGTATTCAGTGAGAAATTGCATCCTCCATTGGACCCATGTTAATTTCTCCACTTCTCCCAATAGATTCTCCATATATTCTATTTTATCCCTGGGGTCTGTAAATCCTTTCTCAGCCACATGATTTCGAGTAATAGACTCCCATCTTGAAAACGCATCATGAAACAACCCCAGTTGATCCGGAATTACAAACATTGCGCCTTGTTGTTGCTGTGCTGATGGTAGAGTCCACATCTCATTGTTGTAGCCCCCGCGAAATCGTCCTGCTCTAGGCACTCGTTCTTCAAAAGTGGGAATTGGTCTTGCTTCATTTGTATTTCTCGCAGGAGGGTAGCTGGGCATGTTCATTGACTGGTCCTGTGGTGGTTGGTAATGAGATATGGCAGAAGAACTTGACATAAAAGCATGCTCGTTCAGAGCCTCGGATAGGTTTTTGAATTGTGGGTAATCAAAGGTTTCTTTTTTACCATTCATCATAAAAATAGTATCGAGCTCCCCACCACGCTCCGAAAAAGGATTGAGCCAATCCTTGTCAGGACTGCCAGTTTCTCCTTCATCATGATCGGTATCCCAAATAGGAACAGAATCTTCGTGTTGGGGATTGTCAAGTGGTTGTGCTGACTGGTCAGCAAGGTACTGTATGTATTGCCAGTCGTCTTCTTCTTCGGTATCACTTTCTTCTTCGGTTAGGATGAGAATTGTTTCACTCCTAACTTCGTCTTCATCGTCATCGGGTATATCGCCTTGGTGATCAGGAGCTGGGACATAATTCTGGAATGATATAGAGATCCTGCCATCGAGGAGGTTATTGGTCTGCAATTCTGTAGGCATCATAGGAATATCAACTCGCGACGGCCTCACCACCCAGTTTCTCCCTTGATTTTCTTGCACTGAGTATCGCCTACCGGGGAGGGCTCGTATTCCCCTGCTCACCAAATATTCGGAAACATTGCTTATTTGGTAAGCAAATCCAACATTCGATGTATTGGAAAGTCTCCCTACTAAACCTCTAGTGATTAGGAGGTTAGCCTCTCCATTCTGCCAGTTCTGGTACCCTCTCGTCAGGATTGATATCTGGAAATTTCTATAGAAATCCCCGATTGTTTGCATAGTATCTGGTATAACATATACCAGCTGGCTTCCTCTTGTTAGGTCGATTTCTGCTGTATCGAATATGGACTGATCTCCTTGCCACCTGTTGTCTCTAAAAACGACCAACGCCGAGGTGCCTTCATCTTGCCTGTGCAGGATTTGTATTCTTACTTGAGCGACCCCTATGTGGATAAATTGCATACCACTTTGTCGAAGGGCCGCATAGCTTTCAGGTTGTATAAATGGCCTGTCGATTTGTTAGTTGTCGGTGCAGAGAATCGCCTCTTCAGAGAGTGGTTATAGACACGGTGGTTGTTGTCGTCTCTTCTGGAATTGTATAGTACTTCGGCAGGTACTATAGCAGCTCGATCTCTCAGGGATCTTCTGAGCTGAGTATCTGGATCCACCTGTTCTTCCAGAGTCATTTGATAGGGGTTTCTACCCGTTACAGTTCGGGTAAGATTTCTCAGGTTTCTTTGAGCATTATATCTCCTTCTTTGCCCTCTCCTGTATTCGCGAACCTGATCTTCAAATAATGGCGCATCAGGGTTTATTGTCTGGGTTTGGGTTACACTGGGCCTTCCCGATGTATTCATCATTTGAGTTTTTGCTTCTCTTCTTGGAGGATAACAAAGGGGTCCTTGAAAACTCTAAAAACACCTTTCTTTTCCTTTTGCTTGGAGGATTCGATTGATAGTTTGGCTAGTCTGGCTGATAGTTCGTCAGTTATTTCGCTCGACAGTTGCACACCCTTTTGTTTCTGGATTTGGTCTTTAAGGATTTTAACTTCTGCTCTAAGGTTTCGGATTTCTTCTAGTGCTTGTACCAGCAGCTGGATTTGGGTGTTGTTCTGTTTGATCAATGCGGTTGTGCCTGAGATGCCTCCACGAAGGTCAGAGGGTTTTGCAAAGCCCACCGCGGGTGACTCAATTGAGTCTGTTGCTTTAACTGCTTGTTTGTAGAATTGGGTGTTTTGAGTGAGTGTGTAATCACTCATGAATTAACCCAGGTCTCCACTCTTTTGAGGACGGTTTCTACTCTTTCAAGTTTTTGGTTGAGTTCTTTAGAAATTCTTAAGGCTTCCGTTTCAATGGGTTTGGGTTGCTTTGTGACCTCTGTCACCAAAGTTTTGACTTCTGATATTGTTAAAGGACGGTTTTCTGTTAATAGGATTGTGAGGTTTTTCAAGTTTTGTTCAAGTTTTTGGATTTTCTGGTCCAGGGAGTAGATTTGTTCTTGGGTTTGCTTAAAATTCTTTAGGCTTACTCGGCTTAACAGGTTTAGTCTGTCGTATATGACAGAAATGTTGTTGGCTATGTGTTTATTAGTTACGGTTGTATCTGAAAGATCTAGGTATTCTAGATTAGGGGTTCGAGACTTCGTATACCACTCTTGAATGGACTGCTCCCACCTTTCGCTCATAAACTAGTCTGTACGTAATTTCTGTTGTGACTTTTTATTTTCAAATATTCCAGGTCAGCAGTTCAGGTTTGATCATACCAATTATAATTGTTTTTGCTCAAAATTTTAAATATGCACTTTGTTTACACATCTAGTTTATTCTGGGGACAAATTTGGGGGTACTAATCATTCACTTTTGAGGTTGGGTGGCAAATTCATAATTTCCTTATTTCCGGGTGGCATATAACTAATTTTCCCTTTAATTAAAGGTTAAGCCGTAACCTTTAGTATGTGAGCCATTCTGTTAAGCCATTTGTGTGAGTCATTGAGGAGCTGCTCTCTGTCTCTGTTACCTCTTCACCAAGCTTTTGTAGGATTTTGTTCTCTTCTTCTTAAAAATTGTAAGAAAGTGTGTAAGAGAGTGCTATTGAGTTTGATAATCTCTTGTACTTGTAAGACTCTTTGATCTAGTGGATTTGTGTCTTGTGCTCCCGTGGTTTTCTCTCGAAAGAATTTCCACGTAAAATCTTGTGTCTTCTCTTATTTCTTGTGCTTGCTTGTTCACTATTTGGTATCTCGTGTGATTTCTTTATTTCTCTATTTATTTGTGATTTATTTACCTCATCTCCTAACAAGTAGTATCAGAGCCGATATACATTACCATCAGATCTGATTGGTAGTTCAAGGACGAAGGTCGCTCTTCCATTTGCTCCGCTGCGTTTGAAGTAAATTTCTAAAATGGAGGAGGGTAGTAGTAGTGGTACCATGATTAAATTGACAACCACAAACTACTCTATTTGGAAGTCCAGAATAGAGGATATGTTGTTTTGTAAAGATGCCTATGAACCGGTAACCGGTACGAAACCAACGGATGTCACTGATGCGGTTTGGACCACTAGAAACTGAAAGACAGTTGCTTTGATTATACAGTGGATTGATGATTCAGTATTTCATCATGTTTCAACCGAAACCGATGCCAAGAAATTGTGGGAGAACCTTGGATATGTATGAGCGCAAAACAGTCCAAAACAAAGCTTTTCTTATTCGAAAACTTGTGAACATGAAGTACCATGTTCTTTAATATTGTAAGTGAGCATTTGAATCGGTTCTTTAATATTGTAATAGACTTTTTATTCACTTTATCCTATATGCTTAATCTTTTGTACTTGCCAGACATGGCTTTTTAGAGAGGATTAAATTTTAAATTCTTCCTTGTCCTTAGAGGACTGTCGAATAGCCCCAATGTGACTTAGTATAATGTTTACAGTTTAAATTGGGTCATTCTTTGTCAACAAAATTAGTTTTCACTTATTTTTTTCACTATGAGAATGTTTATTTATCATGTTTATATTAGTTGTCTGTTTTTTAGTTTAGTTAAATTCGGTCTTTCTAAATGTGTTTCCTTAACAATCGATTGCAGTTTGTCAAGCACAAGGGTCAAAAGGCACTTATCCCTGCAATGCAAAAACTTAAAGAAGGTCAGTGTTTGTATTCGAGTCTTATAAACGACAATTGTATAATTATTCTTTGGTAATTGCATTAAATCTGAACTGGTAGCACTTTAATCATGTCAATCAAAGGCTGATTGATCTTGGTCACTCATTATAACCTTTGACTTTGTCACATAAGAAATTTTGTGATTGGTATTGGTTTTGAATAACAATTTTTTCTTATCTGAGTATTAATCTTTGGAAGTTGCATATAGGAAATACATTGCCTTCTCAATTCGGTGATTCCTACACTATCCATATGTAAGAGTGTTGCAGATCAAGATTTTCCTTGCACAACCTATGCATTATAGTATTTTAGGTCATGACATAAATAGTACATGTATATGTGGTTTCAAAATTCACCTTTATAAGATAAAGTATAGACATGTTGAATTTCATAGTTTTATTGTAACAGTCAAAGAATAACCTCCAAAAATGGAGCCTACAATTTGCATGTATTTTCAATCACCCCTCAAAGAATATATGTGTGAAAAATAAGTTCATATAAAGAACTGTGACTCCGAGGCTTAGCTAGGCAAATTAAGCATTTATTATGTGAGATGGAATTCACTGGGGTCTTATTGTGTCTTTGTTTTGCTGCTATGGATTTTTCACAACCCAACTGATTGAGGAATAAATGCTTAATTTAGGGTTAAGCAATGTTTTTTTGAATTATTGATGCTGATTGCTTGGTCATGCAATATATGTAAATTGGTGTCCACTTTCTCTAATGAATTGTGCAGGAAAGTTACTAAAAAAACAATCAACTTTGTTCTACAAAGAGGTTGTTCGTGATGAAAGAAATCTAGAAGAACTTGTATCAGTATATACATGTTCAGTTTTATTGATTATGCAAACATCAAATGTATCTAAATTATTTGGTCCAATTTGTTTAATCATTTATTTGGTCCACTTTTGCCAGTGGTGGAACATAGTAGACCCCGGGGGTGCTAAGCCACCCTTTCATTTTTTTTTAAATCAAGTATATAGAAGTTCAATTAAATTTTATTTTTTGTACATAGTAGCCCCCCGTTGTAATATTATATATAGGGTCCTAGAATAAATATTGAGAAGCAAAGTTGAAACTTGACAGCGTTTTTTATTTCCATTTCATTCTTGACTCCTCGATTTCCGCACCATCAATATTAAAAAAATAGAAAACCGAGAGCTTTTGGAATTTGGAAAGTTCAACATATAAAGAAACTTAAAAAAAAAAGGATATGTCACCGCCAAATTGAAAGAAAGAAATCTCCTGACTCCCTGAGCTTCTCCAGTTCACCGAAAAAAAACAAATTAATCAAATTTTAGAAGAGTGGCGAAATTCCACGGGCATCTACAAAAATTCAGAAAACAAAGTTAAAGAAGAGCTACGAAATTCAATTTTAATTGAGGTTTGTATTTGATTGTACTTTTTAAAATTATTATTCATTCTAACTTTGAGATAAAAAATGATATTTATTTTTTTATGTATAATTTGTACACAGAGAAAATTATGTCTAAGAGAAAGACATTAGACTCTTATTTCAAGGTGAAGGAGAGCAACTCAAACTCTCAAACTCCGATAGAAATTTCAAGTCTTGATAATCAGATTTTTGAACCAATTCCACATGTGATGAATATCGATCAAGAGCAACATTCACAGAGTTCTTTAAGATCATTTAAATATGAAAGAGATACAGGTAAACGCCTCCAACCATCAGATTACCCTATTAATGAAAGAGATGAAGTTAGAAAATTTTACATACTTAAGGGGTCTTACCTGTTTCATATGGATGAATATCCATATTGAGCAAGGAAATCAACGTCGTAGGTTTCAAAATCATTAGTTCAAAAATTTCCCTTGGTTAGAGTATTCACCTCATACAAACCGTGCCTATTGCCTTCCTTGTTTTCTCTTTTCAACAAAACCAAATGGAAAACCTAGTTCTGACACATTCATTGTTTTGAGATTTCAAAATTGGAGAAAGGTCAGTGGTGAGAAATATTGTGCTTTTTTATCTCACATGGGTAAAGATTCCAACTCGGCTCACAATTTTGCTATTAGTTGTTGTGAAAATTTTAAGAATAAGATGAGTCATATTGAAATGGTTATAGAGAAGCAAACTGAAAAGGAAGTGAAAGAAGTAAGGTTGAGGCTCAAAGCTTCTATTGATTCAATTAAATAGTTAACATTTCAAGCGTGTGCGTTTAGGGGTCATGATGAATCTCGCGAATCAAAAAATCAAGGAAATTTCTAGAAATGATAAAATTGCTTGCTTCATACAATGAGGAAGTGAACCAAGTTGTGTTAGAGAATGCTCCGAAGAATGCGAAATACACCTCACCGTTAATTCAAAAACAAATTCTACATATCATGGCTCGAAAAGTACAAGTTGCAATTAGAGAGGAAATTGGGAATGAAAAGTTTTGTTTGATTGTTGATGAATCTCGTGATGAATTTAAGAAGGAGCAAATGGCAATTGTTGTTCGATTTGTCGATAAAGAAGGATTTATTCGTGAGAGGTTTCTGGATCTTATTCATGTTAAAGATACAACATCACTAACCTTGAAGAATGCAATTGCTTCAGTTCTACCTGACAATGTCTAAGCATATGTCGCATTAGAGGTCAAGGATACGACGGAGCAAGTTATATGCGTGGTGAGTGGAATGGTTTACAAGCTCTTATTCTTAAAGAATGTCCGTATGCGTACTATGTGCATTGCATGGCTCATCAATTACAATTGGCCCTTGTTGCAGCATCAAGAGAGGTACATGAAGTTCATAATTTTTTCTAGAATGTGAATTTTGTTATAAATGTTGTTAGCGCATCTCCAAAACGTCATGATGAGTTGCAAGCACAACAAGCTGAAGAAATGATCCGCCAAACTGATTTGGGAGAGCTTGACACTGGTAGAGGAGCAAATCAAATTGGTACATTGCAAAGGCCGGGAGATACTAGATGGAGCTCTCATTTTAAGGCAATTTCCAGTTTGTTGAAGATGTTTGATGCATCAACATCTGTTTTAAGGAGCATAGCAACTGATCGTTTGGTACCATATGCTTCTCGAGGGGATGATGGTTTTGGTGTGAAATTGCTTCTCTCATTCGATCTTGTGTTCATTCTACATTTAATGAAAGATATCATGGCAATTACAGATGTGTTATGCCAAACTTTACAATTGAAATCTTTTGATATTCTTAATGCAGCGCATTTGCTATCAAGCACAAAGGCGTTACTTCAAGAACTAAGAGATCATAGTTGGGAGCCTCTTTTGGATAAGGTAAAATTGTTTTGTACAAAACATGAGATTGAAATTCCCGATATGAATAAAATATTTGTTGATCTAATTCGGTCTCGTAAGAAAGACATACCACTGTAGAACATCATTATCGGGTAGACATATTTAATGTCACAATAGATCAACAATTACAAGAGATAAGTGGTCGATTTAGTGAGCAATCTACTGAACTTCTTACCCTTAGTGCTGGTCTAAACCCAAGACAGGTGAAGTTGTTTAGTATTGAAAATGCATGTAAATTGGCAGAGAAATTCTACCCGGCAGATTTTACTAGTCAAGAAAAAGCTTTGTTAGAATGTCAATTGCGACATTATGAGATTGACATGAGAAACAGCCCAGTTCTTAAAGACTCCTCATCGTTGATTGACTTATGTCACTGATTAGTGGAAAGTGGCAAATCCACTATGTATCCTCTAGTTGATAGATTGCTTCGACTAACTGCTATTCTTCCTGTCTCAACTGCTACTACAGAACGAGCTTTTTCAGCCATGAAGCTCGTTAAAACTGCGCTTCGAAATAAGATGGGTGACGAATTTCTTAGAGACTACATGCTTGTTTATATTGAGAAAGAAATAACTAATAAGATTACTTCAGATGAGATTATTGATGAATTTGATTTTTTAGGAAATCATAGGTCAAAATTTAAATAATATATGAATTTCATTTTTTTAATTTAGTTTTGATAGACATGGTATTTTATTGGTGCTAGTTATTTATTGTATCTTTTTATGAACTCAAATAGTGTAAGATTTTGTGTTATAAAAAAATTTATTTTTCATTTTTTTTAAATGATGATTAGCCCCCCCCCCCCCCTATATTCAAATTCTAGTTCCGCCTCTGACTTTTGCTAAAGAAAGACAACTTCGCCTTATTTTTCATGGCGACGTAAGATTTTTTTATTGCCAAATAGGATAATGTGCTATCATATGTGGCATCTTTCCTTTTCCCTAACACAGTACATCACACCACCCTTACAATTAGACAAAGAAAGGCAAAAATGTATTGCACAATATAAACTTATCTTTTGTAGGTTAACAATTTCATAATATCTTTGCGAATGTAAATTGATACTTCCAACTTTATGTATAGTTTCTGTTACCAATCATCATTCCACTTGCTATACCATTTTTGTTATGCTCATGTACCACTGTTTACGACATGTCACTGCCGAAGCAAAGCGAGGCTCCCATCTAGTGTATCTTCATCAAACATTAAATTACATTAAATTTAAATTTAAAGAGAACTTACATTTCTCCATTTTATGCCTCTTCATCAAGCATTCACTTCTTAATTTTATAAAAACTTTAAATTTTATATATCAGAATAAACGTTAGATATGATCTATCAATTTTTTACATGCACATAAAAAAATAGCACTTTACAATTTTTTATACATGAATTAATAAGTTGAAAAATTAATACTCATAAATTTTTTCATGTTTATGTATTTTTGCAAGTTTCTGATAATAATTAAAACAAAGTCATAATTTTTTACATGTACATAGAGAAAAATGATATAAATTATATCTAACGGTTTTATTTTGACATTTAAAATTACAATTTCAAGTTATTAAAGTTCTAAAAATAGAAACACAACAAAATTGGAGGTATTCAAACCTTCCAGTTAAATTTAATGCATGTTATATCCTAATATATAAAACGAAATTAATATGAAATAAATTTTTCACATGTGCATAATGAAGTAGGTTAACGTTTAAAGATAACAAAATGAAATGATTATAGGGACCCTTTTCCGACCCAAGAGTACAAGACTACAAGATAAACACTGTTTAGCCAGATATAGGAGTGGCAACGAGTTGGTTCGTTACAAGCTGGGTCTAACTTGAACTCGTTAGAAGCTGGCTCGTCCGAGTTACGAGCGAGCTGACTTTAGGGGTCCGAACTGAAATCTCAGCTTGAAATCGTTACGAGCTGGACTGAGCTAGCTCATTAGCTGGCGAGTTGGTTCGTTGGGTCTAACTGGACCTTGTTTTAAGAAGAAAATAAATTCTACAGACTTTTTGGACTTAGTTGGACAGTATAAAATGCACACAAATTCATACAAATTCACAAATTGATGTCTAGCTGAGCTAGCTCGCAAACTGGCGAGCGAGCTAGATCCTAGCTTGAACTCGTTAATTCTGGACCGAGCTAGTAGCGAGCTGGCTCGTTAACAACTCGATCCAATAACGAACGAGCGGTTATCGAACGAGTCAGATGCGAATCACAATCGAGCCACGGGCTATGAGCTTTTTTGCTACCCCTAGCCAGACATGATGTTTAGGCAAGACTGTTTTCCTTTGCAGCACTTCTTAACAGATGATATCCATTTTTTGGGGACTGGAGATCATTCTTATTTCTACATTTTCTTCCAGGCCATCATTTGAAGGCTTGAACGAACGAGTAGGAAGTGGAACCCACCCGACCGAGGTGGGACCCGCATTATCAAAGCCGCACCCCTAAATTCCACGTCGGATGGTTCGTTCTATACAATTTTTATCTGCTCTCGGATCAGCTAAAACGCTGACGATTCGACCCAATAGAAGTAAAAATGTCTAAAACAATATCTAAACCTGAACCACCCTGTTCTTCAGTCATAACCTATCGCTATGAGCGGTCAATTACGAAACAACTGGCATACACCAGGTCCAAAAGCTGAGTAGGGATGGAGCTCGTACGGCTTGAGAGGAGAGAAGTGGGACCCTACATTCATCCATATAGCGTCTTTTATTGTTGACAACGGACCGGGAGCATTAGTGGAAACGCGATCCACTCAGTGTAAGAAACTGAACAGCGTGTCACTCGGTCATTCCAGCCTAAATTTTTCTCGCCGTGCTTCCAAAAACCCTAATCCTGCCTTCATCTCATAACCCTCGAAAACCCTAAAATTGCAACTGAAACCTTAACCCATCGATCCGCCGCAAAAATAGGCAGAGCTAAATGCTTCTGTACTAATTATGGAGTGCTAACCCCTCTTCCCGCTAGATTTTCTCTAATTTTTCTCTCTGCCCTTAAAAAAGCCAAAAAAACTAAATTAAAAAGCCCTTTCGAAGACAACTTCTCTCTTTTTTTTTCGCTTCTGATTGTCGTCTTGTAACAAGTGGTTTCAATGGAGACGACGGTGCCGGATCAGGGGAGGCAGTCGCCATGGCGACAGGTGGCCACAACCGAGGCTGCTGAGGGATCGGTCATGGGCGAGGGGACTGATACGTGGCCTGCTTTGACGGATTCTAAGGCCAAGGGGACTGCTGAGGCCGGAAACAAGGCCGGTGATGCAAATGCTGGTTCTGATTCGAAGAATGGATCCATGCCCGCTTCTCCATCAATGCAGGTTTATATTTTGATTTTTTTTCGTGTTATGTTAATAGGGCTGCTTGAGCTTTGCAATTGGATATGTTTCTGTGCAGTATGGATTTTTATTAGGATTGAAGGAGAAATTTTCTTGGGAATAAGGGGGATTGGTCCAGTATAGTTCTCCTTTAAAGAGGGAAGTTTTCTTTTTAACATTCAATAGCTGTTATAAACCCTACTCCTATTTTACTCATTTTAAGAACCAGGATTTTAATTGTGATAGACTTTAGTTTTCCTCTTCTCTCTTAATTAAATTCGCATTACTAAATTTGAGGCTCTTATAATTAGTTAAACAATATACCAATAGATTAGATGGAAACTAAATAGTGACCAGGACAAGATAAATTTTTATATTGCTTTAATGGAATTTTAATATGCTTTAATAAATTATGTATACATAGGACATATTTTCAATGAACTTAAAAGGGTTGACTGGCTTTTAAATTATCTAACTTGCCTTTGTATCTTCACTGCTGGTACTTGAGTTTTGAAACTTGTTTCAGACCTGCCAAGGAGTTAATAGCAAGTTTCCCTGCTTTATGTAGTCTTTACTACCAAAATGTTTTGTCTAAGGTATTTCCGAAGGGGCCTTTTTAACCATTAGGTTTTATTAATTCCTTCAGGGACATGGTGGACCCCGCAAATCTGATGGATTCGGTAATAACAATGGCAATCCCAATAAGCATCACCACCACCACAATAACAAGCACAGTCACAAGCGCAATCCTAACCCGAACCATAATGCTATTGCTAATGGCGCACCGCCATTTCCGGTGCCATTCCCTTACCCACACCAATTAGGTCCGCAGATGTACCCGGTCATGCCTCAAATGATGGTCAATGACTATCCATACCAGGTTTACCCAGTTCCTTTTATGAATGCTGACCCCCATTTCATGCCAAGAGGAGACCCACAGGGTCCATGGCGTAACGGGTCAATGCACCCTGGCACAAGACCAAGGGGTGCTTTTGATCCTCGTAACATCAACGAGCGCTCCTTTGTCCCTAGAGATGGTATGGGCGTCCCACCTGGCATTGCCAGTCCCAGGAGTTCGGTCCGGCCAATGCCATTGCATTTGTACGGGCCATCTACTGGCTTTCCTAATGGACCCGTCTTCCCAGGTAATGTTTCATATTATGTCTATGCTAGTATATTCCGTTCACTATATATTTACTAAATGTAATACAATATTTGGAAAAGGTTGCGAAAGTGTTTGAATGCTTGCATACCTTCACTTGTATAATATGTTGAATTGTTTTTTAAATCACGTGGATATTTTGTTATGTTGAAATAGATTAAGTTCATGTTCTGGTAATGGTTCGTATGTTTTCTGTTTTACTCTGTTTTTAGAAAGAAATAAAATATACTAGTATAGATGAGTTCTTAATGGATGAAAAAGTGAGTCAAATGTATTCTTAAGAAGCTTAAAAATGTTTAGTGACAAAAGTGGAATGCGCAAATTATTTTATTTTCTTAGTTCCAAGAAAGCTCTGCTAATGTTAAACTTTATTGTATGGGTTTGTTGCTTAGGAGGTCCTTCTACAATGTTTTATTTCCCCTCTGGGCCTGCAGATATGATGCAGGGCCTGCCCCGCCCTGTTATGAATCATTTACCTCCGGCTGCTAATTTAAATGTTACACCCGAGGCGGTTGATTTGAGAGAGAAGTTAATACTGCAGATTGAATATTACTTTAGGTGTGCTCATTTTAATGCTGTGTTTGTATTATACTTTATTTCGCGATTTGCTTATTTTATTTGATACAATTAGGACTTGTGTTTTTGGGTAAAATCATCATTAAAATAGCTTTGCATTTTTGTGAATACTAGCACAAACCTTAATTCTGAAAGCTTAGTTTTGTGGTATATATATTTTTTTGCAACAGTGATGCAAATCTACCTGGTGATGTACATCTAAGATCTTTAATGGATGATCAAGGATGGATCCCGATTAACACAATTGCAGAATTTCCAAGGGTATTTTTGTCCATCTTGCATTCTTGTTTTTGACTTTTAATGTATATCCTCTTAGTTGCTGAAAAGCCTGTAATTGGGAATTTTGCTTAATATTTTTCTGATTTTTTTATTTTTTTTTTCCCCTCAAAATGTCAGGTTAAGCAGATGACTACAGATATACCTTTTATTCTTGATGCTTTGCGCGATTCAAGTACTGTAGAGATTGAGGTGTGTCTCGCTTTAAAAAGCTATTCTTTCTTTGTTAAAGTAACATTTTAGTATTCTGGTTCCATAATATTCCTAAGAAACAAAAGTAAAAAAAAAGAGGCCTGATAACTCATATGCTATATGGAGTATGGTACTTAAAAACTAATTCTACAATTAACCTAACTTTCATCTTTTGTAGGGAGATAAAATAAGGAGGCGTGGTGAATGGCATAAGTGGGTTCGAGTTCTGACACCTCGCTCTGCAGCTACCCAATTTGAGGGCGAGACACATGACAATAATACAAAAGCTAAGTTTAATGAAACACCTTTTAGAGCTAACGAAGATGAATGGAAGAGCACCAATTTGGAAAATTCTTGCAATGGTCCTTTTGGCGGCGAACAGAGCACCTTTATGCTTGATGAGGAGCTTGAGCTTGAGCAACCATCTGCCCAAAATGATCTTTTGTCAGCTAATAGAAAGTAAAGTTTGATTATTCTTTGGTGTGCTTACGATTTTTTTTGGTTTATCTCTTGTTTAAAATATTATATTTCCTCCACTTGACTTCTTAATTAGGGTTGATGAGGAGGATGAAGAGATCGACATAAATGATCAAGATGTATCTAGGCTAGTTATTGTGACCCAAGTAAGATCACTTCTTTGTTGCCGTAGTTTTGAATTTGTTAAATGAATAGTTATTGTTGGTCTGAAGCTAGTGTTGACTCAGATTTTACCTTGGTTAAATTAAACCTATTAGGCTTGTTTTAACTCCAACAGAGTTTAACCATGTTTAAGCTCGTTTCAATAATCCAATGGGAAGTTGGTATTTGTCCATTTATAAATACTTGTTGTCATCTTAAGGTTGTTCTGACTTCTGACTATACAGGCAATGAAGTTTTTTCCTTTTGAGTTCCATGCAGGAACTAAGGATAGAGGACGGCGACAAAGTTAAACAGCAGGAATCAGGACCATTTTTAGCTGAACAAGAATCTACTATAAACGATGGCCTTTATTATTATGAGCAGGTGGCGGCTAGTACTAACAGTACATTTCTTATTAGACTTTTTCTTATTTAGTTGCAACCTTAACATCAGGTGCAGCTGCGGTAATGCGCATTAATGCCTTACCTGATAGGTTTAAAAGTAAAGTGCACTATTGCAAGTATCTTGTTTGATTTGTATGGAGTTCCTTTTTACAGAAGTGAAGAGGCTTGAGGTTTTACTTTTTGTAGGAGTGACATTAACTGTTGGAATTCACAGTAAACTTAATTTGTGGTTGAGAAGTTAAAACATATTTTATTTGGTATTTTTAGTGCATTTAGTTTTCCACCTTGAAATTGCAAGGTTGTTACGTTGGGTTTATGGGTAAATTTAAGTGTTATTCGGTGTGTTCAGGTACTTCAAAAGGTCTATTGTCTGTCTGTATAAGCATGTCACAGAGTCAGTCATTATATAATTGCGAGAGATGAGTATGAGATATATTGGAAATAATTTTGATAGTTTTAATGGTATTAGAACTTTTTAGACTTTTTATATGGTGTCATTAGATCAAAATTTTGCTAATTTCTATAACTGATGACAAAGGTGTTACAGAGCCAGATTCTGGAGCATTTCTTTCTAGTTTTCTACACAGTATTTTCATGCTTAATTCATTACTGATATATGTCATTGTATATGACTTACAGGAGATACAAGCAAAGAGGTCCAGTAGGAAGCAGAATCATGGGAACAATGCTAAGCATGGGGATTCAAAATCTCATTCTATAAACCAAATTGCTAGTACTGAGGTTGAAAATGCATCAAATCCAGGAAATACCGGGATGGAAGAAGCCGGGCCAGGTTTTCCCAGAAGAAGACAGAGCAAGGGTGGGGGCCACGGCAAACCTCACAACTCTCAGAAACAGCGTCTCTTCCCAACAAATTTCAGGTCCCACTCTGGGGGTGGTGGGGGGAGGAACATGCGCTATGAGGTTGTGTCAGGGAGTCCACCTAGCAAGTCGGTTGGGTTTTTCTTCGGCTCAACACCTGAGAATCATGGGTTAGGCCACTAGATTGGTTTATTTACTCATTTTATTGTGGTTACCCTTGTAAAAGTTGTTAGAGTTGTTTACTTTGCATGTTTCCATGCCAACACAAGTTTTTACTTGGGGAGAGTTTTTGTTTAAATTGTGAGTTCAGGAGCTGTCTTTCTTGAGGATTTTGGTGCCAGTGATCTTTTGGATCTAAGTATTTCTCTAGGATTTTGGTGCATGGAACTAGTTAATGGCACTGGTTTGGTAAGTTTGTAGTACCAGCCATATATCCTTATCCTTTGTTTAATTTCTGTTTAAGTTGGCATCGCCTAATTTAATGGGATATTAACTTGATATGTAATAAATGTCATTGTTCCATGTTTTGATTTTTTTTGTCTAGCTGTCCAGTCTCTTTTTTCTCCCTTATTTGTGTGTATGGCCTAAACCCTGTTTTCGTGAGAGATGCACAGCTGGACTCATCTATGTTTGTTTACATTTACTTAATTTACGTGATCCAGATCTTACAAGGGTAAAATGTGCATTATGGATTTTCTTTTATCATAATAATAAGTGAATCAAAATGATATTTTCAGACCACTTTCATCATCAAAGCTGAGCGGTGCTGGTGGGTCCCACTCTGCTCTATCAGGGAGCAGCCCGCCTGTGGGGTCCATGCCGAAATCTTTCCCTCCTTTTCAGCATCCAAGTCACCAGCTATTGGTCGACAATGAGTTCAAGCAGCAAAAGTAGATTGATTGCTTTTTGAAAAAATTCAAATTTTTTTCTCCAATATTGTTTTTAAATTGTTATATATTATAGTAAATATCAATGTAGATTGAGTTATTTGGTCTTCCTGTTTTTCTTTTTTGTGATATGAAGGTATCTGAAGTATCACAAGCGCTGTCTTGGTGACCGCAAGAAAGCTGGAATTGGCTGTAGTGAGGTTTTGCTAATATTGTTTACCTTTTGACTATAAATATCCTTTACTAAAGATATCTTCATAGATCTTCCTTTTGCCATTTTAAACTAACATTATGTTTGGTTTTGAGCTGGAAGGAAGGACTATAGATATGGAAAGGAAAAATTTATTAATTTACCTTGTTTAGCTGTAAAACTCAATGGGGGAGGTTTTTAATTGACTTTAATGATTGATCTCCTTTAACCCCCGAAAGCTTTATTGCATTGTCTAATTTGGGTTGGGTGTAATAGAAGGTAAGGAAATAATTTATCTACCCTTTAAACCTGTGAATGGATAAAGTTTAAAGTCACAACTTCTCTTTCCTTTCCATTTGTTACGTCCCCTTTTCTGACCTCCTCCCTTGAGCCCTTGACTATGTGTCTCTAGAGTCGGGGCTTATTTATGTTTGTATTTTTGGCAATTGCCTTATGATCATATGCATTTCCTATATGCAGGAGATGAACACACTGTACAGATTCTGGTCATTCTTCCTGAGAGATCACTTCAACAAGGACATGTACAATGAATTTCACAAGCTTGCCCTTGAAGATGCCAATGCCAACTATAATTATGGACTTGAGTGTCTCTTCAGATTTTATAGGTATCTGTGCACTTCGCATAAATTTGCTTTGTTGTAACCACTCCCTTACTTGTGCAATTTAGACAGTTTCTTAGCACTTCAAATTTGCAGTTATGGATTGGAGAAGAATTTCAGGAAAGATGTTTATAAAGATTTTGAGCAGATGACTCTTGACTTCTACCTCAAGGGCAATCTCTATGGTCTCGAGAAATATTGGTATGTCCTCTGGTATCTAACTACTAGTTTATCGGGGTTCTTTTTAAATTGTGTTCCTTTTACTATTGCTGTAAGTGTTGGGTGGTATTGTTGAAATGCTGTCTAACCAGGTAGGTAGAAGATGTTTCCCTCATCTGTCCTACTTTGATGCCTACTCTTAGTTTTAGTTAAATTTGGTGTGGCTCTTAGATTGTTTTAGCTATGTTAAGGTTTACGATTTATAAGGTTATATCAAGAAAATCTAGTGATGGGATATATCTTATTTGAATTTAGGGCATTTCATCATTATAGAGAAATGCGAGATCGTAAAGAACCACTGGCTAAGCATCCTGAGTTGGACAGGCTCCTCAGAGAAGAATACAAATGCTTAGAAGATTTTAGTAACAAGGAAAAAGCTCGCAAGGCCGTGGGAGAAGAGTGTGGCAGCAGCAAAGCTAATGAGAATACAAAAGAAAAGGAGAAAGAAAACGAGTGTCCCTCTTTCTCTTAGGAGACTAATTTTTTGAGTAATTTAGAGGAAAAATTAAAAAAGAAAACAAGAAGAAAGAGAGGGAGCATTTTGTTTTTTGTGAGGAGGATTTTTGAGTAAGCCATCATGCCTGCAGATTTTGCTAATCCTCTCCCTGTAGTACCCGTGGCTGGCTCTGGAAATGTTCTGTTTCTCCCTCGCATCATCAGATTTGTACATAAACTAGAAGTGGTGCTTAATAAGCACAGAGTCAGGAATTGGAATTGTTTGAGATTAATGAATAATATGATATGGAGGTTAGGTGATATATGCGTTTACTGGCCTGAGCTTGTCGGATTGAAATTGTACAGTTGATATCATTCCCCTATTCAAATTATTGGTGCCGGGTTGGTTTGTCGGTAATGTTTGTTTAGTAAAAGATTGGCGGCCATGTTTAGAGTCATTTTGGGGATTTTGAACTAACAGGGAAAAGATAAGTGCTAGCATCTGTGGTACTTTCTTGTAACTCAGAAGTAATGATATGGCCTTCTGGTATTCCTTATCTTGTGAAAATTTGATTCATTGATTTACATTACATATTAGAGTATTAGTACATTTATCGGTCTGTCTTCTGTTTTGCCAATCAGTTTAAATTTCGTGCGGGTTATGTTTGGAAGTAGAGACGAACAATAAAATATTCTGGAGGTACCCAGGAGATCATTAGTTTATTTAAACCTCAAATCTAAAACTGTCAAGTCTGTGCATGCTCAGTTGCTTAGTCACCAATGATCATTTAGGTAGTAGGCATTAGACTTGGTGAATGTGAATTTTGGTTTGCGCTCTGTCGATATTGAATTGGGGAGTGATACACAAAAGGGCACAAATTAAAATATTGAGAGCTAAGAGAAAACTTTCTCCATTAGTATCTATTTTGCCCTTGCGTTCTCTCTTATTAACTAATTAAGAAACAAAGAGAGAAATCTCCCAGGTGATTAATAACAAAGAAGGCCAAGTAATTATACCAGCCACTGAAACAGAGATGAAACAGAGAAGTATTGCAGTTATGTCCGAAAAAATAGGCGAAGTAGCAATTGGGAAAAGATTATCAGAGGGAATTGAGTCATTGAGTGCAATATGCAAACGTTAGTTGAGAACATGGGATAGAGATTATTTCTTTGCTTCATGATGAGATTAGCACTCTGATCGGAACGGAGTCCACTCCCAACAAACGAGAAAGAGAATTCTCTTCCTCGCGAATTTTCTGATCGGGACGTCAAAGTAGACGGGAATAGAGACGATTTGACGGGATTTGAACAGCCCCAAATCACGCTGAGAAATTGCAGGAGAAAGCATGGTATTTGGCGAGAATTCGTTTTTCTGAGATGAAAGGTCGTTGGTACCCTTGTCTTTTCCGATAAAGAACTTGACAAGATATAAGACTAGCCAGAGAAGGCGGATTAGCAAGGTGCGTCAAGAAAATGGTGGAGGAGCCCTGTCGCTTCATGCTCGTCCATATGAGAATCTCTACATAGTGCTCTTGCTCACCCATATGCATGTACAACAACGACCAAGAAGGCCCATTTTATTTCTCATTTTTTTCTGCTAAAGAAACAAAACCTAGTCAATGGCATAATGGTAAATTATAAAAAAATTAGCTGACTTTTTTTTAGTTTCACCAAATGAATTCTTGTCGTTTAAACATTATTTCCAATCAGAAAATTTCAATTCTATTTCGTTTCTATTGAAGTCATCTCTAATGAATTGAATTGAAATTTTGTGCTTCTTGGTTCCGATCAGAGCCTAGGTTCTTCGTGGTGTCCATGCCAAGAGTCTCATAAAGTCATTCCTACTTGTGAGGTGTTGGAATTCAATGACAGAGTTCTTTTATGAAGAGGAAAAAAAAAATGCTAATGTCTAATGAGCTATCGACACTGATTTCTGCACCGACATTGACAAACACGACTACACCAACTACCCCATCCTCACCTTTGTCCGAGAGGCACCGAGCTGCCAAAAACAACTTTCTTCGACAGGAACACGTACGTGGTATGGCATTTTAATAAAAAGCATCGATCATCTTCCGAAATCTGTTCCATCGATTGTTACTTTTCTTTGTGAAGGGCCAAGCATTTCAATATACTAAGATTCAGTCTAGAGACCTGTCTTTAAATTGGTGGTTTCAAGCCGAGTTTCCCCTATATATATCGATCTCACCTCAAGTGTTTCTATCATTTGTCTGGTTATGAGCTGAGTTAAAACCAGGAGTATAATAACAAGTGATGTGTGAAGCAAATGATTTAGTTATGCGGAAGTTTGTCCTTTATCACATGAACACAAGGTGAAGTTTTCCTGATCATAATGTTATAATAGTTGTTATTATGTAGTATATGCTTTTGTTAATGTAGATGAACCGTATGACATGGACATGCCTTACTAGGAGAACATAATATTTAGGGATCCCTAGTATTTAGTGGCTGGTATAATCAATCACTACAAGATTTCTCTCTCACTTCTTTTATTTATTGTATATTTTTAATAGTCAAAACGAGAGAGAAAGGGCAAAATAGATATTTATTGAAAAAGTTTTTTCTCAGCTCTCGATATATTAAACTGTGCGCTTAAAATAGCAGTCCCTATTGAATTTGGTGGCTATCCGAGAACCATGCATCATGTTTCCATTCAGTATGGCGTTTCTATCTTAAGTTTTTGGATATTAAATATCGGCCCATTACAATCAATCTACCCGGCCCGCTTAGTTCTCGGATTGTTTTAACTGGAGTTGCAATTGCAAATTTTCAATACAATTACTCTACCCGGCCCGCTTAGTTCTCGGATTTTTCACTATTTTTTCAGACAATTAGAAAATCACTTGATTAATCTGCTCAGCTGCTCAGCTGCTCTATTTTCTAATTATATGACACCTGCCATCCATGCAATGTTTAGTTCTCTTTGTTTACAACGTTTTTTTTCTTCTGACATTAGTGAATTCAAGTATAAATTATAAATTTTTTCGCATTCGATATATTAAGAATTAGCTCCAATTGTTCATTTGTATAAAAGATGCAAAGCTGAGGAGAAAAGTTTTTTTTGTATATCTTTTTTGTTATTAGCTTTTACAATTCTAAACTGCTATATATATTACAAGTCTCAATATGACCGTTGGAACTTATTTCTACTTTTTGGTACAGTGTACAGTGTACTGTTTGAGTTATTTTCTTAGTTACCTATTACACCTTTACACATATACCCTTGATCTATGATGAAATATAATCTGAGGTCATTCTTCAACACTTCCCCTCAAGCTAAGATTATAGATGTCGAATAATCCTAACTTGTTTGTGATTTTTTCAAATGATTTTGGATCCAATCCTTTAGTGAAAACATCCACTAGTTGGTCCTCACTTTGAATAAACAGTGTTTCTATTTCCTTGGCTTGAACCTTCTCTCTAATAAAATGACAATTGACTTCTATGTGTTTGATCCGCTCGTGAAATACGAGATTTAGTGCAATGTGACATGCCGAGTTGTTGTCACAATACATTTTCATGGGTTGATAAAAAACGATTCCCATGTCTTTAAGCAATTGTTTAAGCCATATCAATTCACTTGAGGTAGATGTCATGGCTCGATACTCCGCTTTTGCGCTCGATCAAGCCACAATATTTTGCTTCTTGCTTTTTCATGTGACTAGATTTTCACCTACAAACGTGCAAAAATCGGTGGTGGATTTTCTATCAAAGCTCCTGGCCTAGTCTGCATCGAAATAGCCACATACATTATTAAATTTGTTATTTTTCATCCAAATTTCCTTTCCGGGATTTCCTTTCAAATTTCTCAAAATTCTATTTATAGCTTCTAAGTGTGGTGTTTTTGGTGAGTGCATGAACTTGCTAATTTGGCTTACCGAAAAAGATATGTCCGGACAGGTAACCGTTAAGTAGATCAATTTTTCTACAAGTCTTTGGAATTAGTTCACATCTTTACTATTTAATTTACACTTGTTATCAATTGGGGTAGAGGCCGGTTTGCATCCTAATTTACCGATTTCTTTTAAGAGGTTAAGTGTGTATTTTCTTTGTGAAATAAATAACTTTTATTTGAAAAAAGCTACCTCTATTCCTAAAAACTATTTTAGATATCTCAAATCTTTTATGTCAAATTTTTCTTTTAATTATTTTTTGAATCTTTGAATGTGTTCTAAGTTTTTCTGGTGATTATGATGTCATCTACATAAACTAAATGAGGGTTGTATTGGTTCCATCACAATTCGTAAACAAGGAATGATCGGCATTACTAATTTTAAAATTGGAAAAAATTAAATAAGAGCTAAGTTTGTCATACCATGCCCGTGGAGATTGCTTTAATACATATATTGATTTGTTTAACCTACAAACTAGGTTAGAAGTATTTTCCATTTTATGACCGGGTGGTAATGTCATGTACACTTCTTCTTCAAGTGTTCTTTGAAGAAAGACACTTTTAACATCTATTCGATATAGGTTCCAACCATTATTTACGGCAACCGAAAATAAAACTCTAACGGTATTTATTTTTGCGACGGGTGCAAAAGTTTCATTGTAATCTATGTCATAGGTTTGTATAAATATTTTGGCTACTAATCTTGTCTTATACCATTTTATGATACCATCACAATTATATTTGATTTTGTAAACTCAGTTGCAACCAACGGGTATTTTGTTTTTTAGTAATGGAACAATTACCCATATTTCATTTTTTTTCTAGAGCTTTTAGCTCTTCTTTCATGGCTTTATCCAAAGTTGGACTTTGAATGGCCTCTTGGTAATTTTTAGGTTCTATTTCTTTTTCTATGGTTGAAATGTTTGGTATGAAGGCAAAATTTTACTGTATGAAACAAAATTTTGTATAGGATATTGGACGATATATGCCACATAATCTCTAAGTCTACTTGATGGTTGTGATACTCTAGATGTTCGTCTAAGTCCTGAATTATTTCCCATTTCGGATTCATTTATGTCATTATTATTTTCTTCTACTTCTTCTTCATGATCACTTGTATTATTCTCATGATAATTATTTTGAACAAGGTCTTGACTTTCAACATAGGGTACGTATCACATAATTTAGTTTTTCATTTTGACAAGGCACTTGAATTTCTCCCCCTTTTTTGAAGTATGGCTCATTTTCAAAAAATATAACGTTTCTAGAAATAAATATATTTTTATTAATAGGATCATAGTATTTGTACCATTTTTGAAAGATGAATATCCTAAGAAAATAATTTTTGTTGATACAAAATCTAGTTTATCTTTTCTTTTAATATGTACAAAACTTGTACATCCAAATACTTTTAAGTGATCAAAGGTGACTTTGTTGATAGAGAATTTTTGGTGGGATTTAATTTTCTAGCCTTGAACTCGGTAATCTATTAATTAAATGTGTGGCACAAAGTATGCATCCGACCAATATATTTTAGGAACATTACTTTAAAACATTAATGTTCTTGTTATTTCTAATAAGTGTTTATTTTTTCTTTCCGACCGTTTTGCTTGGGTGTATTGATGCAAGTGGTTTGATGTATAATTCATTTTTCTTTAAAGAAAGTTGCAAAATTTTTGTTTACAAATTCCGTCTCATTATCCGATCTAAATATTTTTAGTTTGGCATTAAAATGATTTTCTATGAGACAAAAAAAAATATTTGAAGCTACTAAAGACTTCATCTTTAGATTTAAGTAAATATAACGAAGTGGTTCTTGAAAAATTGTAGCATCCGGTAATTCTAAATTATTCTATGAAATTTATTTTGGACTTCTTTATAATATTAGATAACCTAAAGGTTTGAATGTAAAATTACAATGCTTTAACACGAAAAAAAAAAAGTGGCATAACAGCCACGTGGCTTCCATGCTTAACTCCCTGTCCCTTTTAACTCTGTAAGCCTTTAAAAGGGGCTGCGTCTCCTTCTATTAGTTTAGGATGAAAAAAAAAGAGAGAGAGAGAGAGAAGAAAAAGAGAATGAGAAGAAATATTTTGAGAAAAAAATTCTGATATCGATATTATTTGATTGCATATCCGATTGAAATTCTAACTACGTCGCATTGATTTTGAATAGTCGTTGTAACTCGATTGGATTCTGAATTGATCGCTATCAGGTAACCGGACTTCTCTATCTGTGTTTTCGTTTTGTGTGGTTGAATTGGATGCTTTTGTTTATTTGAATTGGGTATTAGATTATGAGGCATATTTTAACGGGATAGCAAGTCTGAGATTTCGAACTTGATTATGAATTGATGAGATTGTGTAACAGTGAATGTGGGAATTGTCTGTGGCAGACATTTCAAATGTGTGAATACTGTGTGACTTGTTTCATTGATAACCTAGACTCAGGTGCTATCATCGTTAAATATGCAGGCATAATTTGATGTGAAATTGTGTGGATTAATCCAGTCTGTTTGAATGGTTGTTTAAATAAGCCAATTATAGATAAGCACGTCGTTAAATAACGGTTACTAAGCTTTGTAGCTTACTCCGTATTGTTTCTTTGTGTTTTTGTTTGCAACGTAGGTTGATGGGACGAAGGATGGATGCGAGGGTGCCTCTCTTGTCGCGTTTCCCGGCCCGGCGGTGGGGTTGTGACAAAAATTATTGATAAAAATAACAAAATATTTAAATTCATTATACGATTCAATTGGGGCCGGTCCCCGTACATCCGAATGGATCAAATCAAACATAGTCTCACTTTTACTAATGGAATGAGAAAAAAGAAGTTTTGTTTGTTTTTTGCCAACTCACAAACTTCACAATTGGTACAATCTAAAATGTAATTTAAAATCTTGTCGGAGGGATGCCCAAATCTTCTATGTCAAAGACCAATAATAATGGATTTAGCGGAAGCACAAAGATATATTTTTTAGTTCAAAAAATAGTATCCATTTTGCAAGAAATCCTTCACCAATCTTCGTCTCGGTTTACCGGTCCTGAAATACAACATTTTTGCAAGAGAAAATTACATCACAATTTAACTCTTGTGTTAATTGTTGTACCGAAAGTAGGTTTATAGGAAAGGTCTCCAAATATAGCACGTTAAAGATTTTTTTGGTTACAAAAATTAGTTTCACCTATAAAATTTATTTTAGCCTTCATACCATTAGCTACCAAGACAAATTAGTTATCTTTGGTCATTTCTAATTTTTTTAGAAATGTTTGGTTGCCAAACATATGGTCCGTAGCTCCACTGTCGATAATTATTTTATCTAACAAATTTAAATCTTTTGAGTGTGAAGAGATACTAGAAAATGAAGGGTTTTGTTTATCTAGCAACACAGACATCTGTTGGGATTGTACGGCCTCGTAACTGGGACTTAATCCGCAAGGTACTCAAATGTATCATCTTTTTCTTCTCGTTTTTTATTGTGGCCAAGTCAGTAGTTGGCAGCCGATACGATCGGAGCTCATCTTTTTTCTTTTGAGAGCACCAAGGTACTCGATATGCTTTCTCATGCCTTGTTTTTCTTGTTTAATCTCATGTTTGAGTTGATATTTACGTGAGTAATTATTTTATTACCCGTACATGGCCTTCACAGCTTCCCATAGTTCAAAGGCTGTGTCAGAGAGGAGAAAGAGATCTGAAACAGATGGCTCCATGGAATTCATGAGCCAGGTTATGATTTTGTCATTTTCGGTTCTCCATTTCTTTGTTACCTTTTTTTCGATTTCAGATAGCTCATTTGGGTTTGCTATTTTGAGTTTATTTGTTTTCTCGTGTGATGTATTATCGCATGTCTCGACCGCTGAGCGCTCTAGATATTCGTGAGCTTGGAGGTATTGGTAGCCTCGTGTTGCCCCTCTTGAGCCATTTTGCTCTTCTGCTAATTTTTCTGTTATGGGTTTTTTGCTTGTTGTGAATACCAGTTTACTGATACAGTATTTGTGATTGTATTTTGCGGTCACAGAACTTAGTGCTCTCATACCATGTTGATTTTTATAAAAGATACAAAGCTGAGAAACAAAGTTTTTTGTGTATCTTTTTTGTTATAAGCTTTTACAATTCTAAACTGCTATATATATTACAAGTCTCAATATGATCATAGGAACCTATTTTTACTTTTTGGTACAGTGTACTTTTTGAGTTATTTCCTAAGTTACCTATTACACGTTTACACATATAACCGTGATCTATCCTAAGTTACCTATTACACTTTTACACATACCCTTGATTTATGATGAAATATAATATGAGGTCATTCTTCAACACCAAATGACATGTTCTTTGTTACAAATGTGGATTCTACAACATGGTCATTACTTATTAAATATTTTTTTCCATACGAGTAAGATTAAATTCGTACAAGATAGATATTCTTTTTATGGAAACAAGATATATTGTTGAACATCACATACATCAGCGTAGAGTAGACACGCACATACATATAGCAAATTACAAACTATGTTCAAAAGTTTGATTTGTAACGCTTCATATAGATTAGACCAAACTCGTATGTCAATAAAAACATTTCATCTGGTCGGCCTCGTTCAAAATCATACAATCAAAGAAACTAACGACTACTCTAAAAAAATTATCAACTGCATGACAGAGAAACGATCATGCCTTAAAAGCATCAATTATGTGCAAAGATATAAATGCGCAATGCACTCTAGCGTGTCAGTGTTCAATTTTTTCTTAATAGGGTATTATTATTTTTGACAACATAGGTATGAGTATGAAGTAAAACAAGATTTTTATTTCACAACTCAATGTAAAGTTCAAACAGTTAATCAAGATCTCCATATTAAAATGTGCTTGGAGAGCAAATTTTACATTTTTTGTAAAAAAAAAATTACTATTTTTTCAAATGGGTAGAAAATCATTATTTTTAGATGGATTTTGAACCATAATAAAACAATGATTTTAAAAAATTCTAAACAATAGTATGAAGTTCCAAAAAAGATGTAAAATTCGGTCTCCAAACATCTTTAAATATAGAAATCATATTAAATGGTTCAAATTAACTGTTTGAACTTTCAAATATAAGAAAAATGAACATAAAGTAAAACAAGGCCCTTCACAACTCATCTTTATCCCAACTCTTCTTAAAAATGTTTACTAGATGTCTTTCAGCTTTAAATTTGTCCCATTTATGAAACTCAGATCAATCTTCACATGAATTTACATATTGTTATAATGCAAATTGAACTTTCTAATATATATTTGTGCCTAGTCAAAACATAATAAAAAAATTGAAGTTTTGGATTAGTCTAAAAGTCAAAGAGAACTACAAAAGTTTGATTGAAGTCGGTTCATACAAATTTAGCTGACACCGTCCATTTATTTCCCTAATTTTTCCTTGCAGGGGATTATTGGAGGTGCAGAACCCCTCTGTGACACTTACCCCAGTTCATTCGTAGCCAAATCCTTCCTGATTTATCACAGTAATAACAACCAGGAAGGATCCATTTTTTTGCTACCAAGGAAGAATTTATATCTAATGTTTTGGTACTAATTACGCAAACAAAAAAATTAGCACCAGTCAAACTACGCATTTTCATTACAAGGCTAAAAGGCATCTTATGTTATTTTCAATGTTTGCAAAAGAAGGCAAATCCCAGCTTTCCAACAAGCAACAAGAGGTGACAACAAAATTAAAGACGACAGCACACAAAATAGCAAAGATACCAAGCACACAGAAAATAGCAAGGATAATCTACCAAGCACTGCTAACACAGTTATCACATAAATTAAATATGGTTCCCTACTAGGGACCACAACAAAACTACAGCAAGTACCATACTTCATCATAAAACAGTAACTTATCCTGGCTTCAGTAGCCTTATATACACCACCACAGACTGTCAGACTACTCTGTTAATTTAGTAAAAGAACATGGAACCTTAACTCGGCAAAACAACAGTTAAGTACCCTACCTCTGTCATAAAAACAGCCTTAACTTAGCCTGGATTCAGGAGCCTTTATACACCCACAGATGGTCAGACTATTCTGTTAACTTAGCAAAAGAACATGGAGCTCCTCACCTTCTCATGGAGGCGAGGCAACTCAGGCACCCCACCGCCCCCAGAGGAGTGGCCACCCTGGCTTGAGGATGTGTCGGACTGGTAATCATCAAACTTCATGAATTGACCAACCTGGGTCGCAGCCAGATGAGCATAGCATATTGGAGCAACTGCAAGAAAAAGGTTGTGTAAGCACCCATATATAAAAATTTAGGGTTCCAATACCACGAGTTTTTCGTGTCACAAAATGCCACAATAATTTTTAATTATATTCCAAACTTTGAAATTTCCAATATCAAACCTAAGCCACTGATCTTGTTCATTTTCATGAGGATGCATGCACATAAAATTTTATAACTTTATACAATAATTTTATGTTTTTTTCATAATAATAAAAAATGGACGAATCTTGTTAACTCTGACTGAGAGATGAGCGCACATAAAATTTTATGATTTTTCAAGTTCATTTTTTACAAGATTAAAATAATAAAACTCTGATCAACTCTGATTGATGAATTTTAATACATATAGTATAAATTTTTATGTGCACACTTCTCCAGAAAAAAATGAACAAGACAACAGCTTGGATTCGACAATAGGATTTTAAAGTTTGAAATAAAAATAAAAAAAATGAATTGGTGACCAATAATTTTGAGGCATTGGAACTACCCTCCACTATAGCCGGTCTGATTACGTAACTTACCTACTGATATGGCAGTCGTGCTCCTCTGATAGCTGTAATTTTCATAAGAATTCAATAAATGGTTAGTGCCAATGTTCACAAATCTGTTAAAAAATCATACACATTGAAAAGAGAGTTCAAATAAAAAAAACTTACACATAGGATAGTGAGTGGACCAATTCCTGGAGATCATCAGGAGAAAAACCAACCTGATCAAGAAGAACATGGTAGTGGGTGGGCCTAGTAGTTCCCTGGCAGGAAAAAAAAAATCAAAATTAGAAAATGTAATTACTAATTAGTGACTGGTAAAGAAAGCCAATGTTCATTTAGGAGAAAAATAAGGGTATAATCATCTCACAATAGCACCCTTGTGAGAGCACATGTAGAAGTCATAGTTTCTGGGGTGGCATACTTTGTTGTCAATAACAGTACCTACATATCATATGGGCAATCAATATAATATTATAAGTAGCAAACAACAATATTAGTATAAGCTCAGTACTGTTTGAAAATAAAAAATATTACCAGGTGGAACATTGTTCTGATCATTTGGGATGAAAAATTTGGTGTGGTGGTTCTTCTGTGCAACAATAACAGTGAACTTGGGGTTCCACTTCTCATCCAGAAACTTGCAAGCCTAAGTAATATTTCAAAGTTTGGAACAGGATTATATATTAAAAATAAAAAATGTGGATTGATTAACAGAAATAGTTGATTGGACAGAGAATGTACCGCCATAATCTGATCTAGCTCAATGTTGAGAACCTGGTTAAATTGAGACTCACTAACACCATCCCTGTCATTCAAAAATGACAAAAAAAATACAGTTTAAACATCAAACCTAAACCCATTACAGCTTATGAGAAATGAGCAACTAATAGGCCATTATTTTTTTATTGGAGACGTACCTGAAAATGATCACATGATCAGGCTTTCGCTTCCCAGAGCTCGTATAGAAGTCCAACATGAGCTCTCTGAAAAAGAACAAATTAGTCGAGAAATGAAAAAAAGGCCGAAACATAGGAAATAATGCAGGTCCGCAAAACAAAAGACAAAAAGGTAACTTGCCGAATGATCCCATTATCGTTTTTATCCATGGGCTTGAAAAGAGAATCGATCATCTCAAGCTTTGGTGATTGGGTGTGCACAGAGGCCCTATACTTGGAAATTAGTGGCCACTGCCTGGAACTGACAACCTACAACATTCAAAACAAATTCAGCATGTATATAACAAATGAAGAAAAGGAAAAACACTGAAACAAAAGTTAAAGCAAACATACAGCAGCAATAGATGGGCGATCTGATTGCCCTGGGGAGCCATGAGAAACATCCATTCCCAATATAATAGTGGGAACCTTGGAAACCAGAGGAATTGAAGGGTTAACCTCAACCTGGAGCAGAGAATTCATGCCATCGAGCTGTTTTCACCAGAAGAAAACAGTGAGCAAGTTAGACAGATACCAATTATGGTTAAAAGCAAAAGAATCCCAGGATTGAAAACTTGGCTATTAGAATGGCTTACCTTGGCATTAATCTTTAGCAGTAAGTTCGTCAGATATTGATCATTCACTTTCATTGGAGCGAGGCACTGAGTGACAATGCCAAAATCAGCAAGGCACTTGCGCTTCCATGGGCCTCAACAAAGCAGTTCACAGTTTAGCACATAACAAGAAAAGAAAAGGACAAGACAACAATCCTTGTAGGAAACAAGTTCACAATTGAAACAAAAAAACTAACCATAGATATCAGAGTTCTTCCTCTCAGGGAGGAGACACAGAAGGAAGCGAGGAGCTCCAGGAAGCTTAGTTTTTACTTCCTCGAACATTTTATCAACTCGAACATTTGGAGCAGCGCCTAACCCGTACCGATCCTCTTCAAAGACATTAAACGGCTGATCAATTTTCTGCCCACAAGAAATAAAAACAAACTAATCAAAATAAATAATAAAAAAACAAAAAGACCAAAAAAATTCTAATATGGGTAAAGTAACAAAACTAACCACTCCTTTCATTTGACCACATCGTATGAGATCGCTCACTAACTTCTCAACATGGCACCGGGCCGAGAAGTTCACAACAGCCCAGCGATCGACATGGCATGGACGGATCAATGTCTGTAAATAGAAAGAAAATTCAAAAAAAAAAACAAAGAAAAATTGATCTGTCTAGGTGAACACGGAAAATTGACAGAATTTAAAGCAATGAATTATTAACACACAGAAATGAATACCTTGTTGTTGAAGTTCCAGCGGCCGTCGCGGGGAAAGAAATCGCCTCCGCTTCCTGTTTTAAGCTGTTTTTTACAACATCAAAGTACAATGAGACAGGGGCATAGTACAATTAACATAATGGTCAACAGAACTTAAGAATTCTTATAAAAATTTTACAATATTTAAATTGCAAGTAAACAATACTGAAGTAATCGAATTCAAAACATACTATAAATGTTACAAGACAGGCCTGCAGATTCTCTAATTTTAATTCAGTACAATAGTAAAAGAAATAAACCTATAAATCCATATAATGAAAAAACAACCTTTGGTGCTTGTAGAACACGGCCATCCACCTGAGTGAAGGTCGGAGAAATGGAAACACCACAAGCTCGTAACATGGGTTCTGCATCATAGTTACTACGCTTGAGTAACTGCACAACAACCAAAGTTCAGCACATTAGCACATCTAGTTTGAGAGAGGTAATAAAAGGGAGATAGAGAATGGAGGGAAGGGGAGGGGGGAGAGAGAGGGAAGAAGACTCACATCATTCAATATATGCATTCTTTCCTGGGGCTTCTGTCTGGACTTCTCCACTAAAGAGGCCCTCTGCAATGAGTTAAGAGCCTTGGTGTACCGCTGCAGAGATACCAGGTTGCACAGCTGAAAAACAAACACAAGAAATGAACAACAGCATCCAGAAAGAAGGCTAAAAGAAAAGGTGTAAAGTAGTGTAATACCTCAATAGGAAAAAAGGTGGGGCGCTTCGGTTTGCCAACATTAATGCATGGATAATCATCACTATACCGCAGCACAGTATTCTTATCCTTGAAGTATTGTGACACCGTCACCTCTGCTGATTGGCCATCACCGTTCCTTTGCTTTAAGGTAAACCTGCGAAAATCATGCACCAATTTTCCTTAAATTTTCTCTTTTTCAACATATATTTATGCAAAAATAATAATAATAATGCTACACAGTGACATACGTCTGTTCCCTGCATGGAAGGTCACTAAGGCCAACAATCTTGTATTCCTGGTTGGAAGGATGCACTCTAATTCTAAGATTTTTGAGCATACGCTTTGCCTGATACAAGTATCAAAAAGTTTGCAAGTAAATCCACAATAAAATCAAGCAACAGCCATGAACTTGCAAGATTAAACAAAAAAGAAAGATACCTTCGACCAATCAATCTGATTGGGATGATTGACTTTCTGGTTGGCCAAAAGAAAATCTATCACCGGACCAGGTTTGACGATCATGGTGGTTGACACATCTGTAAATACCGAAGTAAGGTTAACAAAAATTAGTATCTATTAACCACAGAGTTGCAAGTTATTACAGTATACTAGCATGTCGAAAAAAAATAGGAACAAGCATGTACCAATGTTCAGAGACAGACCACTCTGGGTGGTACGGAAACTAGAGTGAAATCCCCGGCATCCCATGACACCACCTCCGAGGTCAATAAAATTGCTCGGGTTGTTGTGGAAGAATGACTGACGAACCAAGAGACAACCCCTGCAACAGAACGAAGATGATTACCAAAAGCATTACACACATTAATAACAGATTTAGAGCAAGTGTTTCTCAAAACAAGCCAGAGATTACTATTTGCTCTTAGGGTGTCTTTTATTTTTTTTCCAGATTGAATTGAACCGCTGAGACTACAACCTAAACTAAGGGGAATTAAAAAAATGGACATTGCCTTAAACAAGCACATAACCAACAAAGCCCAAGCCCAAATCCTAGTATGGCACGAAGACACAAAATGTTCCTCCCCAACAACCTTTTTTATGGATCAGGATGCATATGGAAAGCCTTGAAAACTAATTACTTGATGACAATCTTCATAAATAAATTATAATGGAACTTAATATTTAGACAAAGGTTAAATGGTAAATACATAATGCATATGAAAAGATTTGAAGTTTGAACTCCTACTAGTTCCTGATTTCAAGTTTTCAACTACCCATAAATCATTAAATAATTAAATTGTTAAGGATCCATCCTATATATTTTTATGTAAGAAGAAAAATCCTTTTGAATGAAAAAAAAGGTAGAGGGGTCAAGTGTTGATCATACTGAGATGCAGAGTGCTGGCGGAGGATGATATCAAGCACCCGAAAAGCCTCCTGGGAGTTTTCAGACTCATGTCCCTTCATGGCCTGGACTATGGAAGACATCGGTATCTTAGTGGCAAAGTTAAGTTCCACTTTGAATGTCTTTGTGTTATATGGTTTACGTAATCGCTTGCTGCTGCCACTTGGACTGTCACCCCCAGGGCTTCCACCTGGGCTTCCCTTTTCAGTCCTGTAAGATGAGAAAAAAACATGTGTAATCAGCATGTGGCTAAATGAAAAAAAAAAATTATCCCATTTATTAGGAAGCACCACATGTGTATTCAGCTTTAATAAAAGGTGGGAAGCATCAGAGTAATGCACCTAACAATTAGACTGAACTTTAGATTAGACCTCTGGACAACTACATTGATGCATTCAAGTAAACACTGAGCGACTTTCACACAACAAAACCCACAAATCATTGCCCAAAAAAAAAGATAGTACGAACCTTCCAGAGGGAAGATCCTCAATAACTACAACAAATTCATTCTTCACTTGTGGGAGAGGACCCAATGTGAAGAGAGTTTTCTCTCCATCATATGCAAACTCTTTGTTTGCAAGCTCGGAATCGTACGTCTGCTTCATTTTGTCAATGACCTTTCTCCCAACACCCTTCCCATCAACCGGGCGGTCATCCTCATACTTGAGCAAAACCTGTTTACCAGAGAATTATTAGCAATTTTGCTCCAATGATTTCACAAATATACAAATGCACGTATATATTATATACCCAATTAGATGAAAGTTATGGTGTGCAGACTAAATCACTTTGGAGACGTGTTGTCAGAAAAAAAAAAACACAGCATAATAAGCATGCAAATTTTAAGTTTCATTAATCATCTCTGTAAAACAATAAAATAAAACTGTGATTTATCAGTGCAAAATTGCAAGCAGTAACTAAATTTGTTTAGAGAACATGTATGCAGCTGAAAGAAATGCATGAATACTTCTTACGAAGTGTACAAACACACATGCACAGCAACAGAAAATAGTGCATGTAAATAAATTTCTTTATCTTACGCTGTAATGATAGAAGTGGTCATCAGTGCTTTTCACATTGACCCGAAAGTGGTTGGCAAGCAGATTTATGCGCTGTCCCTTGTTGGCAATGCCGGGCCGGGCTATCGGGATCCTCTTGGGCTTGCTGGGCTGTCCATGGCCCTTCTGTGAGGCTCTAGAAGGAGATCCCTTCTCAGATCCAGCCTTAATCGGCACCACATCAGATGGCATTGGTGGAGGTGGCGGGAGATCCTCTCCTTCCATTGCGTGTTAATAAATTACCACACCTGGTGATTGAAAGAAATGCAAAGGGGATCAGTGTATACTACAAAATGCTTTAAAAAGCTACAGAAAAGCAAATTGTTTTTCCTTTTCCTTCTTGTTGATGCTTCGATCTTTATTAACAAACAGTGCATAACTATAAACTATCTGAATAAAATAGGAATAAAAGGAAGGATATCACAAATGTATCAGCAATGGATGCAATTGCCATAGGTGGATTATACAGGGATACAGATCTAAGAGAATATAAATGACAATATAAGCATGCAAGACCAAAATAGGAAAAACCATTATGAGCAAATCCTTAAAAATTAGAAAAGCAACTCAAGGCCATTTGTCCATGGTACTCGTTCAGGACACAGTCCATGGTACTCGTTAAAACTTCAAAGCTACAAGGGAACGTGAACATTTACTGCAAAAATTCACCAAAATAATAACCACCCCACAAAATAAAGCAAATGTACTAACAGAACTAAACTACTTTGCCAAAAGACCAAGTTATAGAAATCTTTTTTCTATATAAAAATCCTTCAAAACCCTAAACCCTAAACCAAATAAGAAACATTTATGAACAAATCCTTCAAAATACGAAAAATAACTCAAGGCCATCTGTCAAAATCCTTCCAGGACATAGTACTCGGTACTCGTTAAAACTTCAAACCTACCGATGAACATTTGCTGCAAATTCACCAAAATAATAACCACCCGACAAATAAAGCAAAAATACTAAACAGCGCTACACATTATTACAAAATAAACTACTTACCAAAAGACCCAAGTTACAGAAATCTCATTTCTATGCAAAAATCTTCGACACCTTCCCTCCTCCACAGAAAAATAGAACTACAGAACCACGAACTTCACAAATTTCAAAGTAACCTCATATCGTGGCCAAAATAGATATTAAATCGACTTAATGAGGTGCTAAAATTAGAGAAAAAAAAAAAAGACGGATTTCGAAACCAGCGACAAAAAATCCAAAATAAAACGAGAAATGTACCTATACTCGAGCAAACGAGAGCAAAGAAGGGGACTGGTTTTAGGCTTATTAGCACTGTAGATAAGGAAATTAACCTTTTTTTTTTCCTTTATTCACCTTGCTTTCGGAAGAAACAAGAGCGAGGCGTGACAATAGAAAGCGGCGATTTGAGTTCCAGGCGAAGGGCCTCTAAATAATAAGATTTTTTTTTTTTTAGTTGATCTAATAATAAGAGTTGCTGACGACCTCTGCCAGTGGCCCCATATAATTACTATGCGACTTCTTATTTGCGCCGTAAGATGGAGAAGGTAAAACACGTGGACGGCGGAGAGTTGAGATGCTAATTTTTTATCAGAGACGGTCAAATATTTTCCTGCTGTCCTATGTCTGTCGATCTGAACGCCTCAATTGATCTCCGGTTTTGAAAGACTGGAGAGCCATTCTTCATGATAATTGTTGCTGGGGTTGTAAACGGTCGGATCCGGATCGGATACTCGTCAAACCGTATCCGTGTTAAAGACAAGGGGAAAGGAGTTACATATTTCTCATGAGTATCATATTGTTGGTTTTGTTTTCTTCGCTGTTATAATTTTTCAAATACGGATACAGATAAGATAGTAAATACATATGGATACAGATTAGATATTGGACAGATACGAAATGGATATGAATATAGTTCGGATAATTAAGAATAAATTACTAATGCATATTTTAATAAAGAATAACATCTAAATATAATTTTTTTCATTCATAAATTAGATCTAATATTTTTCATAATAAATTTTTGTTGGTTACAAAACATATATCGTATTATCAAACAATTAGTTACTAATCATGTCATAGTGTTATATTATTCATCAGAATATATATGTATATGCAGTTTAATAAACCATTGGTATGTACATGTAATTCAATAAATCAATTTAAGAACATAGAGTATATTTGTTGTGGTTTAGGAGTGTAAACGGTCGGATATGAATAGTTACGAATAATTAAAAAAATTATTGTATCCTTATCCATTATAATTTTTCGGATACAGATACGGATACGGATCGGATAATTTAAATAATTTTTCGGATTCGGATCCGGACGAAATCGTATAATATCTGATCCGTTTACACCCTTAATTGTTGCGCTCAAAATCGAACGATTCGGATCAGTCGTAAATTGAAATACAAATATAATTTACAAAACACAAAGCTGCAGAAAATTAATTAATAATAAATTAACTCGCCTAAAACATGTAATAGCATGGAGATCAAGAAAATTTATATTTTTGTGTCGGTGGATAATTAGTTACTTTTTTATTTTTAGTTAAAAGAAATGTTACCTATTATTATAAGTATGTTAAAGAAAGAAAAAGAGTTTTATATGGAAGCTAAAGATATGATATAGATATAATTAAGTAAAATAGTTAATCTGAGTTTATAATTTTGTTATAATTATATAGAGATGATTGTCAATAAATTATAATCCTTTACTTTTCATTGTGATTATTAATTTATAATTATACTATGAAATTGTTATACGTGTCATTTGAACACGTTATTTAAATCAGGGGCGGACCCAGTGTAGTCCGGGGGGCAGCTGCCCCTCTGGATTTTGAGTTTTAGTGGAAATTTATCGGTTCCGACCGATTTTGCTCCCCCCTGAATTTTTTTTGCCCTCCTCTGGACGTTTAATTTGTAATTCGAGTTAAATTTAGGGTTAAAATTGAAATAAATCTGTTGAATTTTGATTGGTAATTAGAATTATAAGTCAGAGCATCAGAAATTACAAGTCAAAGCATTGGACAGTATAAGTTAAAGCATTATTTTTTGTCGAGTACCTAATTGGTTAATGGATTTAAGCCCGATTTGATATTTTTTTGACCCCCTGACGAAAATTCTGAATCCGCCCCTGATTTAAATCTCATTATTTCAACACGATTGTATATTCGTGATATACGGCGTCACATACTTATTTAATTAAAAGGCATTTATTTTATAACAAGTTGATCTGGGCTATAAAATTTTATTATTTTTGTTATATAATTCTCATTGACAGTTAATAATTTAATATACATCAATTAGATTATTATTAGTTCTACTCTTATATTTTCGGAAGATAAGTACCGGGCCCATGGACCACACGCAATGGTTGCGTCTTGTCTGGGGATAAAATGGAGAGCGTTCGAAAGAAAAAGAAAGGAGCACGGGCTGCACGGCCTCGGTTTTGTACGAGAGAATGGCGATCGCCTTAAATTAATCTATGCGGAATACCATATATGGGGCCATATGCATAACCGTCGAATTCAATGAAATGGACACGTGGGCGACGTGGATTATATAACGTTGTTAAAAAATATATGCGGACTTCTGGTCATGCTGTCGAAATAGGTTATAGGGAGGGGTGTCCAGAGCTTAGTGCCCTTGGACTTCTGGTCATGCTTTTCCAATTTCCAAAAATTCCCCCAAAATAAACACGGCGTTCCACATCATCAGGTTATACCCAAGCAAATATCTAGCTTTTAGTGACCTAGCCGGGGACCACAGGAAAATCAAAACTGGTAGTCATCTCGTACCATTATACGCCGAGGGTTTCCAGCTTCTGGAGAACCGCACACGGTTGGAGCCGAATTCATATCACCGACGGTACCGTAATTAGGAATCTTTTACAATTACTTGATCTGGACCGTACTTTTAACTTTTCACGAATCTCAAAGCCCAATAAAACTGCCTCCTCAGTCAGCCCGAATACCAAACCAGCGGAGAGTTAATCTCAAACAGTAAATAGCTAATTGTAAAAGGGAATCTTTTACGGTGCCGTCGAGGATATGGATCCGGTTGCAGCCTTTAAGACTTGTCTACAGAAAATCCGCACTGGTCGTCACATCACATCAGTAATGAATTACCCACTCGAATTCGAATTTCAAAGCAAAAGGAAACTTACTTGAATAAGAATTCGAATTTCAAAGCAAAAGGGTTCTCACTTGAATAAGCCGATAGACCCGGAGCATAGACGGACACAATTTTTTTTTTATGGAACCCGTAAGTGTATTTCATTGAAAGATAAAGAGTTACATTGTGCTGCTTAGACTACATAATTTAAGAAATTACACCTAATGACTGAATTGTAAAAAATTGCGGAATTAAAGAATAAGAAGAGTAGATTATATTAAACAAAGGGAAGAGCACTAGAGGTCAGAATATTTCAGACAAGAAATATTTTAATCGAGTATTTCATTGCAACTTATTTCAAGTTCCAATTGCACTGCTAATTAGATTTTGTTTTAAATAATATACATTTGATCAGAGCCCTACGCAAAGCAATTCATGGGAGTCCGAGTTTTATGTAATGAAGAACATGGAGATGCTCATAAAAAATTATGTACGTTCTTTTCTAAAGGCTTGTCAATCACTTGTTTCTATCATGCTTTCAGATTAAGTTCTTATATGTGTTATTCATATGTTTTGATTTATTCATGCAGTGTTGTCTGTCCATAATGTCGTACAAAGAAAACGCATTACACAACATCCGTATCCAATAGTGTAAGTTCTTCTTGGAATTAGTTTAATTAGTGTGCAAGTACTTAGCGGGGGGGAGGGGGGAGATTTGGTGCTGATGTATTGTTGTATGTGGTGTAAAACAGTTCTTGTTTTCTGATTTTTGCAGTCAGACACTTTGGTGTTGGTTTTAATAATGTGGTTTAAAACAGTTGTTAGTTTTACGGTACAATGAAATATTGCTCTATTGTTAGCTTGTTGGTTTATAATTGTTTACTTTATATATTGCTTGTTGCATGGATTAATATATATGTTGGATAACTGGTGTAGATGTTTATGTTGTTGATACCTATATTAATTGTTGGTTAAAATATGGGTATATAATGCATGTATATTTATTGTTGTTTCGCTGGGTTTTAAAAATGGCTAGCAAATATATGATGGAGGCTAGCTCCTAATACAAGAATTAATAATAAAACATAATAATTATATATACATCACAATCGGCTCAAAAATTGATGACCGATGGCAAACTAGGACCTGCTAATGCCAACTCAAACAAAACAGACAGTGTAAGACACTTTTGAAATCAGCTATTAAAATCCAACATACAACGTTAATTACATTTGCCATCGGTTGCAAAAAGAAACAAATGGCATTGGGTACTAACACTGTCTGTTTGATCGTGCATTGCCGATGGCATATCGATTAACGCCATCTGTTTTAAGCCGATGGCATATGCAGAGGCGGAGTCAATCCATCACAGGGGTAGGCACTTGCCTACCCATGAAAATTGAAATTTAATTATCCTCTATATTGACTACTAATATTTGCCTACCCCTAATTTACTACATGCCTAATCCTGTTTTAGTCTACAGAAACAGCAGCAACCCAACTCTTTTTGCATTGTAATTTTTCTATAGTAGCAGCCCATTTAGAAGGAGATCCAAACTTGAAGTCCCAAACTCGTTTGTGCACAAAGAGGGTGATTTGGAAAAAAAATCACAGGCGCAATACAGTTCGAAAGAGACGATTCCAGAGGAGAAAAGAGTCATTCGAAAAAGAAAAAAAAGGCGCCTTAGGCGAAGGCGGCTCAGGCGGAGGCAGAAAGAGAGGCGCGATTGCTCAGAGTTTCAGATGGAGGCATGAAGGTATGTAGGTGATCCAAACCCTAACTCTATTTGATTTCTGTTTATAAATTGATTAAATTGAGTAAAACACTCCATGATTTCACCACTTTAGATGATTTTGCAATCAGTCAGCTCAGAATTTTCATAAATTTTACCTCATTTTTCATAGGACTAAATTTTTATGCCACCCACCATATTAAATATCAGATTTAGTCATTTAATAGTATTGCAAGGCCAGAGACAGTATTTGTCTAGTACCTAACTGTACCACAATATTGCACTATAGTAACGTATCAGATGCAGTTTCCGGTAAAATATATCAATCATTTATGTATCTGTCTAAGTCCCAGCAGCATTTACCTTATTTGTTTTACATTACAAATATGCTAATTTGGCTCTCCGGTAGTTTAGGTACAAAATTGACCGAAAAAATAGAGAGGGCATATTTCGGCCTACTCTTAGCTCAAATTCTGACTACGCCACTGGACATATGTGTATACCTTCCATATCGGAGAGATAGCCATTGGGTGCAGAATCCGATTGTGATTTTTTTTTTTTTTTTTTTTTTGTAGCAGTGACCGGTGTAACAGGGTGAATTAAAGAAGTGAATATAACTTGTTCGATAGGCGTAGTTGAACCTCAAAAGGTGTGTAGTCCTAGTGTATTCAATAAAAGAGAAAATGAAGAACATGCACGGATGGGACGGCCTATCGGTCAGGATCAGGGTCAGGGATATGATGGGGTCCATTTGGTTGACCGTTTGTTTCATTAGCAGCGTCTTTATTTATTGCATTTTTTTGCTGGTTCAAGCTGGCATGCAACGTTATATTCACTTCTTTAATTAATCTCGATAGAGTTGCTAAGAATAATGTAAATAGCTCCAAAAGATAAATTTAAACAATTCATCTTCATGTACTTCATTAATCAAAGCGTTAACCTTTAAGTGTAAGATTAGGAGGTCAAAGTTATTATAAATAGACGTTCTCAAAAATCCATTATTCAAAATTTTAAAAACCACTAACCTAAGTTAAAAATAATCTGTAACGATTGTACTCGTGAGTTACGATTTCAGACTCTCAGCTAGGGGGTGTCAATGGTACCTTTTTAGTCTTTTGTCGGATCCGTATCGTATTTGACAAGGTGGGTATGGATAAGATTATTTTTCGTTAGTTTATGGAGTATGGGTATGGTTAAGAATTTTTTTTCGTTAACTAAATGGGTAAGGGTATGGGTAATGACTATTTCGTACCCTTTACCCTATATGGTAATTATAAAATATAAAATTATTTATATTCAATTCAATTTCCAGTGCACCTAGATTTACTCTTCTATTTCAGTGCCATAAATTGCATCTTTCTATTCCAGCGCACCAGGTTTGTATCTTTAATATATTTTTCCTTCCCTCTTAGTTTTCTTGTTTTTTTACTCAATCGTAAGAATGGAATGTAAATTATGTAATAATCTGACTCACATAGTCACATTTCCACTTTAATTTTCACGGTGGCTATGACTCAATTTTGTTTTCAAATTAATTTCAAATTTTACAATAAAAAATTATAATTAGTGAAAAAACAATTTAAATGGTTATCTTATGTAATGAGTAAAATATAATTTGCAAAATATAATGAGTTTTGATTTTTTATTAGTAAAATATAATAAAATTAATTATATTAGTATTATTCGTTATTTACCCGCTACCATTTCGTTACCCGATAATATTAACGGGTAATGGTAGGGTAGAGTAAGGTTAATTTTTAATAGGTAAGGGTAGAGTATGGATAAGATCAATTTTAATGGGTATGAGTATGAAAATATCTCCACCCAACCCGTACCGTATCCATTGACACCCCTACTTTCAGCACAGGCAATTGTGGCTTGTGGGTGTTCTTCATAAATACCATAATTATTCCTGTTTAATTGTTTCTACTTCCGAAAGATCTCATTAAATTAAAATCTTTGGTCGGCAAAAATTAAGGTATATATTGTAATGACAGCAAAACAGATTAATTAAGCGAAAAGGAAATTAACGATATAAAATTGTAAGAGCTTGTAAAATAAATATCAAACGTGGTTATGATTTATGAACCAAAGTAGATTAATTGAAATCTCATGAATCCAATATTCCAATGCAATGAAACGATGATCCTGGGTTCCTTAAAAGTTGGAATTTCAACGGCTACAATACAATCGGGTTGGTGAAAATATTTGTCTATTTGTAGTCTCTAGGCAACTGTCCTTTTTAAATTTTTGAATTTTGTAGGAATATTTATAGGTCCGAATTAACTCTGTCATCTTCTGAAATTTTATTTGTCTCCTCTTAATTTTTTTATTTGTAATTAAAATTAAATTAGCGTGAAAATTAAGTTAAATTCTTTGAATTTTAATCGGTAAGTAGGATTAATTATAAGTTAGAGTATTGAGAATTATAAATTAGATTATTATTTTTTATCTAGTATACAATTACTATTTTTTCCCTTTCTAACGAAAATTCTGGATCTGCCTTTGTTTTACCAGTTACAAATAGATATATTTTTTAAGTTAGCGGCTTTAAGTGTCTACTAACAATTCTATTGATAAAAAAAACGTATTCACAACGAGTCAAATGACCAAAATTCTAAACCTTTTTTATTCTCATGAAACAATATAACTACCCTTAAATTACTCTAATTCTCTAATCCTATTTATATACATTCTTAATTATTCTATTATCTTAATACATCTCTCTATGACCGGATTCGCTCTTCTTTAACCGTCGTCGCGCTCCGACAACCAGACCATATTTGCTCGCTGCAGCGCTCCGATCAAGATAAAGGCAGAGACTCTACGCTCCGAAAGTGAGACCTAAAAGGGGTGGAAGAAGCTGACCGAGAGGGATGAGATAGAGAGAGCTGCTAGAGTTTTGAAATCACATGTACTCTTTTTTGGATAGGTAGAATTTTGATGGTCCAGAATTTTCAGAAAACACTGATTTTTCTACCTATCTAAAAAAATAATAAAAAAATTCAAAAAAATATAAAATTTAGTTTGCAAGTATATACATATTCATATAGATATCACATTGAACGGTTCGAATCGACCGTTAGGATTTTAAAAAGTACCATATTGAGCCGTAGTACACTAACCATCCGTGCCATGCATAGCATCATAGCCTCACTCTTGTTTTTATCTTTATATATTTATTTATCTTATAACATAATCTTTACTCTTAACTAATATAAACAACTTTATCTGCATTTGTACTCGATAAGCTACTAAGAGATAAAATGAATAAAAACAAATGTTAACTAAATATTTTTATCCGTATACGTTTTTTTTTTTTTTTTATTCAAATACGTTTACATCTCAGATAAATGGATAAAAAAAAATGCTATTGAGACATCGACGATCTCGAGCGACAAATTCGAATCGGACGGTCAAGATCGAAAACCCAAAGATTGGGTTACTTTAGGGGATCCGGACTCGGCCTGGCCTCTGCTTCCGTTCCAAGAATTTTGAAGTTAGGTCATGAACGTAATTACTGCATTGAAGAGGATTCATTTAAGAGCATCTCTAATCCAACAATCCGTAAAAAATTAAAAATAGCTGTAAAACACTGTTTAAAAATTAAGTTCCTTTTAATTACTTTAACCCCTCCATCTTAGAAATTGGGTCAGAGCCAATAGGAAAGAGAACGAAGGAATCAGAGCCAATAGGAAAGAGAGAGAGTACCAGCATGTTCAAAAGAAATCGTTTGCTTTATAAGCAAATTTGTTATTTTAGAAATCGGCCTACAACCCAGCAATTATATTAGCAATTGACACATCAGATTAGCAATTTAAAAGAAAACTGTTGGAGATGCTCTAAGTACCGGACACGAGGTATTAAATGACAGGAAATTTTCCGAGTCCGCATCCTCTGAGGTAAAATAATATTTGCATTTATATGAAGACCGTCCGATCAGAATCCGGAATCCAGCCCGAAAGGAAATGTATGGGAATCCTTTATTACTCGTTCAATGAAGATCGGACGGGCTAGATATAAACTCAAGATTTATGTTACCCCACTCCTTGACACGATTTTATCCTAGCCCCGGATCGTCTGTTTCCGATAAGAAGTTTGAAAAAGTAAAGCGGGCGAGTAGACAACGCGGGAATATCCATGTATAACAGTATATTAGGCTATAAGTCGTCTTTCTTCAATTCAGCTAATAATGTCACCAATAGAAAACCACACGGCGTTGTATAATTGAACCGACACAGAAATTTAGAATTTATAAATCAGGTACATTCTTTTCTGTTGCCGCTTGGCAATTTCCTCTGATATCCTGTTTTGGCAAGAATCTTTGCAAAATCAATATATCATTCCATGGACACAACCTTTTTTCCGACACAAGTGAATTCAGTATCAATTATAAAAAAAATTTCGCATTCCATATATTAGAAATTAGCTTAAAATGCCATGTTCTATGTTACAAACATAGATTCTGTAACATGAACAATACTTTTTGAAATAATTTCACTGTAATCATGCTGCCATATAACAAGCCCACCGACAAATTTTAGAGGGGTTTGCAAATGTAATGCAAGCCCTAAACGAGGCCCAACAACAAAAGAAAATGAGTTCATGAAAAGGCTACCTTCAACTTGACACCTCAACGAGTTGTACTGTAATTTTTTTTCTTAATAATAATAAAAGTATTGTTAAATTATAGAATTAGTTTCAAATGTATTTTGTAACGGTTAGTTTGTAGAAAATAGTGCTGTAATTAATAGACTAAAAAATAGTGTCTTGTAATTAAATATAATAGGGAATAGTGTAACGGCTAGTTATTTATTTTTTCTAGTATAAATAGGAACACTTGTAATAAAAAAAAATAAGATTGCAAATACAATTTGTTTTCTTAATCTATTCTCTCTTCATCTTATAAAAATAACATGGTATCAGAGCCATAGATCTAAAAATTCCGCACAAGTGCCACCAAAACTAGCAAAGCTAGCTAGTCGGTACCAGCGAGAAAAAAAGAGAGTCAAGAGCCAAAGAGCCAAGAACTCAGTCAATGTCAAGAGAAAGAAGGAAAAGAGCCAAAGAGCCAAACAAGTCTTCTCTCTGCATGTACTGGAAAACCGTAACAAAAATCTAGCATATAAATCGGTTTTAGCATTTGTTCTTATCAGTAAAGAACCAAACAAAATAAAAAAATATGTTCCGATTAGATTCATACCAGAAACAAAAAAGAAAACCTGATTCTTAATCCAAAAAAAATCGAACAACCATGATACAAAGTTTAATCAACCATATAAACTTAGATCCAAATCACCAAAGTCCTCCCAATAGATGTACAAATTGCAAAAAAGAGGGCCACACTCGAGATCGGTGTTGGTTCTTGTATCCTAATCTACGATCGAAAGGGTGGAAAGTGGCGGAGAAAAGAGGGAGAGATCGGGAGAAAGAAAGAGGAGACGGAATAGATGAATTGGATTGTTTCACTAGTGGCATACTCATTAACCAAACCGCCATTGGGGAGATGCATTTTCTTTCCACTCAAGTGCCACAAACAATTCAATCTCGATGCCACGATACCCTCTCCAACAAATCTTTGTGTTGCTTGCTAGCCAAATTCAAAATCATACCTCATGTGGTATTGTATCTCACTCTCAGGATTTTAATATTTTTGACTAAATAATTATAGATAGTGGTGCTATTGATCACATGTTTGGAAATAAAAATTTTCTTACCGATTTGAAAGTCCTCGAACATAACCAATATGTGCTAGTAGCAAATGATATGTGATGAAGCCAAAACATATAGCGAAAATCATTATATTTTCTTCCGAAAAATGACGAAAAACAAATTCAAAGTAGCTATTTTTCCGATTTATTTACCACAAACGTGTTTTTAGGTCTTTTTGGCAGATTTTTAAGAAAGTTGCGTATTTTGGGTAAAAACAGAGTAAAAATGTCATATTTAGACGATTTCTGAATAAGACGTCAAAATGAGACATTACATGGAGCATATAACACCTCACACGAAGTGCACAACATGCAAAATGGAGAAAAATACAAGAAAATCCGCTAAGTCAGGAATTCCTGCGACCTCTTTTTTTGCCGCATGCGACATACCCTGAGGCCGCACGATCCGTGGACTATCCTAAAAATAGGCGATTTCTTAATGGGCCTTCTAGAAGAACCCGAATTCCTGATGGATCTTCTAGAAGGACGCGTTTTCTTAAGAGCCAAACTATTTTAGCTATTTTTGGCTTCATCTATCCAATCATGGGTGGTCCTCACGTCCCCTACTACTTCCACTACTCCACCTCTTATTTAGGAAGACTATAAATACTCCTCTTGTAATAAGATATAGTGTGCGTGTTTAATTGTGTCAAATCCAAAATAGTAGACTAGCAATCCTCATTGTTAGGTTAGGTTAGAGAGTTACTTAGAGAGAGAAGGGTATTCATTAGAAGTAAAGCAAGAGAAAAATACGTAATCTAAGGAGGCAGATGTTCTTCCTTCTTCAATTTGTAATTTTTATAAATCTTTCACAATTATTTTGAAGTTATTTATAATATTAGAAAATTTATAGGTTTGAATTGTAAAATATCAAGGTTTGAAAACTAAAGGATTTATCGTTAAAAGTTGTTATTTAAATAAAAAGAAATAATGCAAAATTCTAAAGGAAAAGAGAGAGAGCGCGCCAACGTGGCACCCCTTGCCACGTGGCTTATTCATGGCAAAAACCCACTACCGCCTTTGACCCCCCTCTAATTATATAAAAGCATATTAATCACCTTTCTAGACTCGTGAGAGAAAAAAAATCAGAAATCGAAAATGAAAGAGAAAGAAAAGAGAAAGGAATTAGAAGAAAATAAAAGGAATATTATGATAAAATATTTTGATATTGATTAATGTTCGAGTTTTTGTCCGATTGGAATTCCGATTACGGCACGTTGATTATGAACAGTCATTACAATTCAATTTGGATTCTAGATTAATCTCTATCAGGTAATCAGACTTCTCTATAATTTGTGTTTTCATTTAGTTTGGTTGAATTGGATTTTGAATTGGGGTTGGATTATGAGGGCATATTAACGTGATAACGGGTCTGAGGTTCGAATTTGATTGTGAAATGATAAGATTGTGTGTTATGAGAATGTAGGAATTGCCTGTGGCAGACATTCCAAATGTGTGAATACTGTGTGATTTGTTTTACTGATAACCTAGACTCAAGTGTTATCATCGTTAAATATGCATGCATAATTTGATGTGAATTTGTGTGGAGTAATCTAATCTGTTTGAAATGATTGTTTAATTAAGCCAATTATAGATAAACGCATCGTTAAATAACCGGTTACTGAGCTTTGTAGCTGACTCCGTATTATTTTCTATCTGTTTTTGTTTGCGACGTAGGTTGATGGGACGATGGATGGATGTGAGGGTGCCTCTCTTGTCGCGATCCCCGGCCCGGCGGCTGGGTTGCGACAATTTTGGTATCAGAGCATTCATTTCTCGGACTGTGTTTAATTTATGTTCTCCTTATTTTTTATTTTTTTTTGCCATGGCTATGAGAAGCTAAACTTCTCATCTCTAAGGTGAGGATTGTACTCGAATTCTTAATTATATTTTAATATATGTTTATGTTATGGTTTGAGTTTTTCTTTGTACTTTAAATTCTTTTTTTTTATTGTATCATTGCATACATAGTTCTGTCTACTATATGCCAATGATCTCCACATACCAATAGGTGTTAAAGCGTTGCATCATTGTGTGAGAAGGATAATGCATGTAAGTACTCCAAACACTTCGGCTAACGAAATTTGGCAGCGGATCAAAGACTAGAGTTAGAACCCAGTGGGCTCCCTTGGCATGATAACATAAATTGTAATTTAAATAACATTAGAAAACACTTAGATTAAGTAGGGTATTTGAAATATTTCAACTACAGAGTAGTATAGGGAAATAATATAATTGTGTACCTAAAATACTTTACTCTTAATAGCCCAAAAGCCGATTGCAAGATCAGAAAACCATTCAAATCGCATAAACAAACACCCTACGGGTAGTGACAGTGCCGCATGCGGGGTAGTTATGGGGCAATCTAGGCAGAATGCGACAGTGACAGTGCCGCATGCGACGTAGAGAGACGTCGAACTTATACGTACACGATTAAGGAGGACAAAAATCTGAACCCTGGAGGCTCTCTATCTGCTGTTTAACCTTTACCTTGATTGCAATTATTACTACTCAAACTTTCAAAAAAATCCGATAACCTAGACTAGTGAAAATTGTTTAAAATCTAATACACTATCCCTGTGAATCGACACCCCAATCATACTACACGGTGGATCATACACTTGTGATCTGAACGTAAATAGAAATTAGAGTTTATAAATCTTTAAAAGTAGTAGTTCATTTTGAACTCATTAGTATGAGAGAAAAAATTAATAGCGTAGGTGAATTTGATCTTTTTAATAAAAGAATTAACAATGTTTTATTTTAAAAAAAAAATCTTATAAATCTACTTTCCGTAAGAAAATTAACACAAGATTTTAATTGTAATACAATTTTCTCTTGCAAAAATGTTATATTTTAAGACCGGAAAACTAGAGAAAAGATTTGTGAAGTCTTTCTTAAAAATGGACACTATATTTTGGATCTTAAAAAAATAAATCTTTGTGCTTCCGCAAAAACCATTAACTCTGATCTTTGGCATAAGAGACTTGAACATCCTTTCGACAAGATTTTAAAAATATAAGTTGTACTAATTGTGAAATTTGTAAGTTAGCAAAACAAACAAGACTTCTTTTTTTCATTTCCACTAGTGAAAGTGAAGCTATATTTAGTGCATTCTGATGTATGGGGACCAACACCAATTAACTCATATAATGGATTTAAATATTTTATCACATTAATTGATTTTTCAAAAGCAACCTGGTTATATTTACTAAAATCTAAAGATGAAATGTTTGATTGCTTTTACGAATTTTCATGTCTCATAGAAACCCAATTTAATGCGAACTTAAAATATTTAGATCAGATAATGGAACATAATTTATAAATAGAAAATTTTCAAACCTCTTCAAAGAAAAATGTATTATACATCAAACAACATGTATAAATACTCCTGAACAAAATAGAGTATCATAAAGAAAAAATAGATATTTATTAGAAATAACATGATCTTTGTTATTTCAAAATAATGTTCCTAAAATTTATTGGTCAGATGCCGTAATTTGTGCCAACATTTAATGAATAGATTGCCTAGTGTAAATTTAAAAAACAAAAGTCCATTAAAAATTCTTTATCAATAAAAAATTACTTATGACCATATGAGAGTATTTGGTTGTACAAGTTTCGCAGATATCAAAAGAAAAGACAAACTTGATTCTGTATCACAAAAAACTATTTTTTTTAGGGTACTCATTTTATAAAAAAGTTATAAATGCTATGATCCAATTAATAAAAAATTGTACCTAGAAATGTTACATTCTTTGAAGATGAATCATATTTTAAAGAAAAAGAAGCAATTCACCAAACATATACAAATAATCAAAATGAGAATAATATAGTAATGCCTTAGTGATTTGAATTTTGTTCCAATAAATAACCATCAAGTTGAAATTAATAATTAAGAAGATGAGACTATTAGTGATACAAATGAAAAAAAATGCAAGAAAATTCAACGGTTAAAAGAACATCTAGGGTACAACAACCATCAACTAGACTTGGAGATTTATGTGACATATTTGGTACAAATTCAATAGAAAATTTTATTTCATATGACAATATTTCAACCGAATATCATACATTTCTCACTAGTATTAAAAATGAATCGGAACCAAAAAATTACCAAGAAGCAATTAAAAGTCCAATTTGGTGTAAGGCTATGAATGAAGAACTAAAATCTTTAGAAAAAAATAAAACTTGGAAAATTGTTCCCCTACCAAAAAAATAAAAAAACATGTTGGTTGTAAATGTTGGGTTTTGACTATTCAAACCCGTTGGTTAACTTTTAGGCTCAAGGTGCGGAAAGACCGTAGAACAAAAATTTCTACATTTAACTCAAGCCAAGGATTAAAAGATGGTATCATTCTTTTAATCCTTTAAGGATCTATTCCCGTAAATTAATTTTTAAAACTTAAATCAATTTACCAAGTAAATAAATTTATATAACATTTATACCTTGTTTCTAAATTACAATTGGAATGCAGACCGAGCGAGAAGACCGAATCTGAGCAATGACTTCTTTCGGAGCAATGACTTCTCTCGGAGCACCAAACATGTGGTGCCTCTATAGGTTATTCACCAGGACTAACCAGAGAGAGGTTTATTTCTTTTGTCAGAAATACCGTAAACTACGGTATTATGCAAAAACACTATTCACGAGAAAAAGACGAAATAGCAAAATTCCCGACCGGCAGTTATTCTGATTTTACTAATAAGAAAAACAGAAATATCGCGACTTTCAGGAAAACACTATTCACCAAAATCCCGCAAACACTATTCAACAACTCGAAAGATAATACGTAACTGTTACGTATAACTTTCGTTTAAACCGCAACACTATTTGGGAGAGAAAACGAGAAAGAGAACGATAACCGAACCGATTCGAATCGAAGTCAGACTTTTTTGAACTTCTGAATTCTCTACCCCTACCCCTCTATTTATAGGGTTAGGGAGGTACTTGCAAGCTGCTTGTAAGCTGCTTGCAAGGAGGTGCTTGCAAGCTGCTTGCAGCAAGGTGTCATGTGGATAGGATCGGTGACGTGTCATGCGGATAAGGACGAATCTGAAAAGACCAGAATGTCCTCGCCCTGAACACAATTAATATCCGTTTAATTATTCTGCATAATTACATTTCTTGCGGTTGTTGATTTCGGTAATTTATACAACGTGTCCTATACGTTTATAAATTAACCGGTTAACTTTTATACAACGTGTCATACACGTTTATAAATTAATCAATATTTTTGCTTGTCATTTTTACATGACATTTATAATATAATTATATCAAGTATAATTAATTATAAACCATCTTATTATTGATCATAATCAATTTATAATCAATCAATAAAATTCTCCGATTAACTCCTATAGGTGTGACCCGATAGGATCTGTGTTATGTTGGTAAATAGAATTAAAACCGTTTTAACTTCTATAATCATGAGAGGCATCTAGCAAAACGCATCATGACCATCCAATTACACAGCTGATGCTGTACAGTACAATATCACGATCCAGTAAACTATTTTACTCGTGTTAATTCTTTTGTCTCATAGTTGTCAGATCAGTTTCAAGGTAGATGTGTGTCATCCTTGCTAACTTAATCTTTTCTTGATCTTGAACAGATTATCAAATATGATTACTCTTGTATTCATACTGCTAGCAGATATTCTTACTCTATCAAGGGGCCAGTGACACTATAACTCGTATAATAAATACGATGGACAATAGTACTTTTGGTAGACCATCACTACCTCAGCTAAGTTATGTATACCGAAGAGCTACCGTTATAGCTACTTTTTACAGATAGCGTTAGGTAACAATCACACATACACATCTCGTAGTTAGGAAAGATGAATACCTCATACTGTAGAACTTAACACTGAATGAAAGCATTAATGACACGAACACAATTCCGTATAATGTTTCATTCGAAGTTTGTCAAATACCATGTTCCTAGAACATGTATCTATGTGATTAAAATGACAACTCTGTGTCTATGGTCTGTAAAACTTGACCATCTTTTAATCCACATACTAACCTTGTAGCGATAATTAGTGTTCCTGCTAATTACCTCGGTCAGTGACCTTTTAGAGTATTATCATCTATATTATGAAGTTTCACAATTCCAGTCATTAACTCGAAATGATTCATAAATTCAATAATACTCAAGGAAACAAAATGACATTTTATTAATCATTCAATTCATGAACAAAGCTTTATATAATTAAATTATCGTATTATTGACTTCTAGATTATTACTTACTAACAATAAATGGGTATATAAAATCAAATATCATAGTAACGGTACCATAGAAAGGTATAAAACAAGACTTGTAGCTAAATAATGTACTCAAATCTATGGTATAGACTATAATGAAACCTTTGCACCAGTGGTAAAAATGAATAACGTGAGAATTTTATTTTCCACTGCTATAAATAATGGTTGGGACCTTTACCAAATAGATGTTAAAAATGTCTTTCTTCAAGAAACACTTGAAGAAGATGTGTACATGACATTACCACCCGGCATAAATTAGAAACCAACTCTAACTTGGCTTGTAGGCTTAATAAATCAATTTATGGATTAAAACAATCTCCACGGACATGGTATGGCAAACTTAGCTCTTATTTAATTTCTTACAATTTTAAAATTAGTAATGCGGATCATTCTTTATTTACTACTTGTGATGGAACCAATACAACTCTCATTTTAGTATAAGTAGATGACATCATAATTACTGAAAATAATTTAAAGCAAATTCAGAAAATTAAGAAACAACTGAAAGAAAAATTTGACATAAAAGATTTAGGATATCTTAAATATTTTTTAGAAATAGAGGTAGCTTCTTCGGATAAATGACTATTTATTTCCCAAAGAAAATATACACTTGATTTATTAAAAGAAACCGATCTCTATTCCAATTGACAACAAATGCAAATTAAATAGTGAAGATGGTGAACTTTTAAAAAACATAAATCAATTTCAAAGACTTGTAGGAAAATTGATCTATCTAACAGTTACTCGTCCGGATATTTTTTTTCCGTAAGCCAAATTAGTACGTTCATGCACTCACATAGAACACCACATTTAGAAGTTGTAAATATAATTCTGAGGTACTTAAAAAGTAGTTTCCGGTAAGGATATTTGGATGAAAAATAATAATTCTTATGATATATGTGGCTATTCCGATGCAGATTGGGCGGAAGCTTCGATAGAAAATCGACAACCGGTTTTTGCACATTTGTAGGCGGAAATCTAGTCACATGGAAAAGCAAGAAATAAAATATTGTAGCACGATCAAGCGCCGAAGCTGAATATCGTACCATGACATCTACCGCAAGAGAATTAACATGGATCAAGCAACTCCTATTAGATATTTGATTTAAAATTTAAGAACAAATGAAAATGTATTGCGATAACAATTGGCACGACACATAGCATCAAATCCCGTGTTTCATGAGCGAACAAAGCAAATAGAAGTGGATTGCCAGTTTATTAGATAAAAAGTTCAAGCAAAGAAAATTGAAACACCATACGTAAAAAGTGAAGATCAACTCGTGGATATCTTCACCAAAGGTTTGGATCCGAGTCTATTTGAGAAAATTACAAGCAAGCTAAAATTGTCGATATAACATTCCTAACTTGAGAGAAAAATAGTGTTGTAATTAATAGACTAGGAAATAGTGTATTGTAATTAAATAGAATAGGAAATAGTGTAACAGCTAGTTTTTGATTTCTTTCTAATATAAATAAAAACACTTGTAATCAGAAAAATAAGATTGCAAATACAATTTATTTCTTAATCTCTTCTCTCTTCACCTTACAAAAATAACAAGTATTATGACTTTAATAGGGATTCGGGCAACTTTCGGTTTATGTTAGAACGAGTCGGGAAACCATTTTTCAGGTTTTGTTGTTTTTAAGACGATGAGCGATGACAGGTTTTGGTGGAGACGGGGGAGGAAAAATAGCAGTCGCAGAACTTGGCGATCAGTAATAACCTTGGTGCGATGTTTGCTAACCATGTCCGTGATGTTGTTTCGTGTTCAGCTTATAACACGGCGACACGGCCTTCTCTAATTTTCACACTTGGTGTATTCTTTACATAAGTTGGCGAACCGACCGTTGAATAATTAGACACCGAACGTAGCCAAACCCTATATTTGGTTTAAATTAAACATTACATTTGGAGGTTATAAAAAAGTTATAAAAGGAAGATGCATTCTGTATTGTTTACTTGTGAGAAGAACAAATCTCCTATTTGTTCTACTATGGTCCTAGATGCAAGATGCAACATGCAGGATTGTCATTCAATTCAACCCATTTATGATCTCTTGAATCCTGATTTGCCTAATTTAAGAAGCAACTCCACATATATACACACTCGCATCTTCGGCTTAGCTTCCTATGGACTCGTCAATTGAAATTTTCCTACCGAAAGGCAGAATTCATATTATATTACTATGTAAATACACATACAATCTTAACTAACCGTACTTTAGCCACTAAATAGATCATCAAGCCATTCATAGTATAGCTCTCATAACAGAGAGGCCTAAGGAATAACTAGAAAAAAAAAAAATGAAAAAAAAAAACCAACTAGAAAAACCACCATTAAGTACAACTGCAAAACAGATAGCATGTCTGGTAATGTTAACAACAAGAACAGCAATAAAAACACTAGGGAAGTTCTGGTTTAGTTCACTAAATACTATCTCTCCTACATAATCTAAGCATGGCAACCCCAAATCACCACCAAAAACAACTTATCTTACTCTCAAAATACCACATCTACCACCAAAATGTTAGCTCAACGCATCTTAGGCCTCTTAGAAGGCCCTGGGGCAAAATTACCCCTGCGCTTGGCCGATGCCGAGAATGTTGCACTCTTCTTTGCCGATCCCGAGAAAGTCGCACTCTTCTTGACATTCCTCCTCCTCCCTCTCTCCTCCTCAGAATCACTCTCATCCCCATTCTCTCTGTCTGCATTGCTTGCCTCCCTCTCCAACTCCTCCCATGTCTTCCCCTTCTCCTCCTCGGAATCTGCACCAGACCCATCCTCAGACACATCCTCATCCTCGCTCTCCACCAGTGACTCTGACTCAGACGCCTCATCTGATGACTCTGATTCCTCCCCCTCCACATCGGACGGCTCGTATCCCTTGTCAGACTCCTCGCTCCCTTCACTCTCTGAGTCACTTGCATCCATGTTCAGAAACTCCCAACCACCGTCTTCTATGAACTTCTCAGGGTCCTCGGTTATGGTTTTTAGGATTGGGCGCCAGTTCAGATTCAGGCGTGACTCGTAGTACTTCAGATCGGTTGTATCCAACCACTCCTTGATTGCATCCAGGGAAGAAGATGGGATTGAGTCGATTCGCAACACATCCTTCTTGAAATCCTTGAATACAATCGCCATGTCAAAGTTCTTCTGACCGAACCCCACACGTTCTAGGTTGACAATCTCAATCTCGCCCAGAGTTACAACCAGAAAAGGTGTCTCAACCAGCTCAACCAAGCAGGTGGAGGTTGGTATGATGAAAGCGGATGCCTTGTACGGCACACCATGAAACCCTAGTTCACGAAGGGGCATGTCGAACTCCAAGTCGTGGCCCTTAAACTGAGGCTGTGTCCAGTGGTCATTGACCCTGTTCACGAATGTTTGGAATTCCATATTGATTCTGTTTTTCCTCTCTCTTTCCCTTTGCTCTTCTTCAATTTCATCTGGATCTAAAGCTGACCGGCGGCCTCCGCCAAGCGTTTGCACCACATCCATCACTTCCACGTAAAACTGCACATCCTTCGTCTTCTTGTTCCCTACCATTATATGGTTATGCAAATGGAAATGCAAGAGGGTTATCATTTCCCTCTCAGCTGGTTGAAAGAAGGCATGCTTGATATTGCCATACATGATATCAACTCTTTCATCTGGACGAGCTGTAGAGTACCGGAATCCGTTAATATGCGCCTCAAGTGAACCAGTCAGCTTCCTCCCTCTACCACCGAAAGATGGTCGGATCCACAGATCAGGTAACCGCATTGGCTTCATGCGACTGCTTGGTGCCACCTGAAGCTTCTCCTGGCTGACAAGAGTTGCTCTCTCAGCACGCTCCGATTCTCGTGATGCCACCTGGCGCCTGAGAGTTTTTATCTGTTGCACCACCTCAGAGCTGTGTCTCGGGTCTTTTGACCGAAAACTGATTTCCTTGACAAAAATATTACCTTGAAATTTAAGGGTATTTGCATCATGTGGGTTGAATGCTGTCCCAGGCACATTGAAGATTATTCTTATTGTACAGGTACGGTTGTCTTGGTGGCTGGTAACACTCTTCACAGTCGACACATGGAACGGTACCATGCTGCCATAAATAGGTAAAAGGACTGCCTCGTGTTTTGAATCAACTTGTATCATCAGTTCTTTTGAATATGGAAAGTCATTAGGGCTTCTGTATGCAACAAGTTCACTTGATGCCCTAGCAGGCCCGCGTGCATCTCCGGACCCAGGCCCACCACCAGCAAGACGTCGGGCAGTCTCCTCATTCTTTTGACGTGCCAGCTCAGCCTGGTGCTGGCGTCTGAGCTCCTCCTTTGACATCTCATGGTTTTCAGACCGGAGTGTGGCCTTTGATGGGCCTGAAACTGACCGACTAACATCAGAGTTGACTTGTGACCTGTTGGCTGTTTCTTCTTCTTCATCCCCTTCTTCCTTCAATGAATACATGACGCTACTTAATTGCTTGGGGCACTGCCCAGTTTGGATTTCAGGCCCATTTTCTCCCACGATGACTGTATCAGCAAGCAAGAGAGAGAACTTCTCAGTCTTTGGGTTCTGGCTCGCAGCGGTGATGTTCTGGAACCCAAGAGAGACATTGAAAACCATTCCAGGCTTTATCAACCTATCAGTTTTCGCATTCAGGTTCAGCCCTGACTCGCGAAATTCGAGTCCGATCCCAGTACCAGCTGACTTGGTAAGGTTCTGTACCAGCTCAGGGGCCTCTTTCTCGACAACTGATACTGCTGCCTCATAAACCGCACTGACCTTGTTCCCTGGACGCACTGCCCCAATAGCTGCTTCTTGCGCCTTCAGCAACACCTCATAAGCCTTGCTTTGCACCGGCACAGCATCAATCATAAAAGATCTTGCCACGTTGGTACAGTAGCTGTTGTATCGGGCCCCAATTGCGCAAATGATAACACTAGTTGAGTCATAATACAGATTCTCGTCATTGCTCTGTGCACTTGGCCGAAGGTCGAATTTACCCCCAGACTGAAATATAGGAGGGTAACAGATGTCCACATTTTCTGGTTTGAGCTTCACTTTTACCTTGATGGGGTCTTGTATAGCCTTCTCTGTGGCATCCATTAGCCATGAATGAGAAACCTTCTTTTCAAGATCGATAATGTCTTCCAATTTTGGTACCACAAAATTCTTCATGGCAGCAGTGGTCAAATAAGCTGCCTTCTTTACACAGGTCAATTCTGCAGAATCTTTCACTGATAGAATTTCAGATAACCCGGCCGTAACATCTACCAGCTGATAGGTCGACCCGGTGAGCTTTCCTGACCAAGTTTCCAGAAGCTTCCCCTCAGGGGCTTCCTTTGCAATGTGACCGATAACCGGTTTAGCGGATCCAGAATCAGATTTCACTGCAGTCAAAATCTCATCCATCAAGCCTGTGCCATCATCATTCTTGGACTTTATATGAAAGATTACCTCAGCTGAGATGGCATCCTTCGTAGGTTTCTTAAGGGTTTCCAGAAGACTTGCCTTTTTGGGGCTACATAGAAAATGGACTTGATGTGGTGTAAAAACCATAATGGTTTCAGGAAATTCATAACCCAATAGCCATATGTTCAAGGCAGATGACTTAAGGTAGCGCAAATCCTCTGAAGATGGGGGAGTAGAAATGGAAATAGCATCTGCAGAGGCCCACAGATCAGAGTTATGGGCCCGCCAGCTCTCATAGAATGATTTTAGATGCTTGGTGTAGCTGTCGGTGTTGATCTGATAACTGGACCCGCTAGAGGTGCCTGGTTTAGAGGATCCGTTTTGCGCCATTGCAAGGATCTAAGCATCCACCAACCTAAAATGACAGAAAAAATAATATTGAGGTTTGCCATAAGAAAAACAAAAATGACACAGAACATTGTTCAGAAGGAGCAATTAGATGGAAACAGATTCCTTTAACTCTAGCAGGCAAGCCCGTGTGGCAAGGCTTCAATGCTAATTACCGCAGGCCATGCAGTCATAAACAATAACCATCTAAAATCCTTGAATATTTTATTTCCTTGTTTAATCCCTTTCATTCATATAGCATAAATTTTTCAGTGAAATCTCTAGCATAAAAAACTATTGAAAATTTAATGTTATATTCATTTCGAATATTTTACACATCAATATTATTGTCAAATCCTATATGGAAGTACAACAGATTGAAAGGATAAAGTATTACTAATTTCTACAATAAAAGCACAGCATGCGGAAACAATTTGAATACTATGGAGCGCCTTTAATCATTTCTCGTAACGAGAAGATTGAAGATAACAAAATAGTTATGTTAAACCTGCATGCTGATATCCTAAAAAGAGTAGGAAGGGAGGGAAAGGAATACGAAGGGAGGGAAAGGGAGGTTAGCATATTTTCCATTCTCTTGTTTGGTTCGTCTTATTTCCCTCCGTTACACTCCAATTTGAAGAATAAGAAATATATGTTTTAAAAAGTTTATTTTTGAAGGTCATAAGCTTTAGAAAGTTAAAGAGTTTAAATACCATTAACCTTACCCTATCCAACCAAACAAGATCAACTAAGACATGCTAATATCCTATTAAATATCCCTCCCGTTCCTTTATCTACTCTCTGTCCAAACAAGGTGTAAATTGCTCGCACCTAATACATATCCAATGAAGACATGCTAATATGCATAAACGACATGTACTGGCTACACCAGCTGGTGTGTCTGGACACAAAGCTGAGTTTTGTGCCAAGAATTAACACACCCCATCTTCCATCTTATACAGAGAGGAGTCTAGTCTTTTTTAGCCTGCTCAGAACATGCATGGAATAGTGGGAAAGTGGAAAAGGGAGTAGCTTGAATACCATTCAATTCCACCCGTTTTCAGAAAACACACTAATGTTTTATTTGTGAAGTACCTTACTTAAACCTAAAACCTTCTGCCATATCAAGCAATAGTCACATCATTGCTGTGTTCCTATCATGGTTCAGAAAATCTATGTATCGACAGAATACAATCTAATATGATAATTGAGAGATTTTCCAAGCCGACTGACCTGATGCGGTTTGGGCGAAAAAACCCTAGAATTGGAGGGAACTATTCAGGCTTTGGGACAAGTTAACCCGTTTAGGTCGTTAAACGGAACGCCAGAGAGATTGCAAACTGGAGGGGAAAAACGATTTTTTACTATCTAGAAAGCTGAAAATCTCACTTCTTTTCCATTATTTCCCTTGTTCTCCTCCATCCTACCCGACCGTTAGGCAGATGAATACTAATTCGAGTGAAAAGAGATGCACTTCTTGGGTCTTATTTAGGGTTCGTCATACTAAAAAGAAAACTAGACCAGGGAGAGAGAGAGAGAGAGAGAGTGAGAGGTACCTGAATGGTGGCGCGGGAGAATCTGAACCCTCTATAAGAGAAAGAAAATCGGTGGAGGAAGATAGAGGTGAGGTCGGCCGGGAGAAAGGAAGGAAGAGAGAGAGAGATCGGGTGGAAATCTTAGGTCTCCCGAATTTGTCCCCAATTCGTTGGGTTTTTCTTCAGACGAGGCGTGCGCTAGATACTTACCTGATCCCAGCGTAAGGAGTTTTCACAGATTAGTGGGGTCGACATAACTTTAGAAAGCGTGATGTGGCTGATCTTCGTGCAGACGAAACACGGTTGATGGAACTGCGATAAGACCATATGACGAATAGAGCCCAAGAGGAAGGATGAGGGACTGACTGAATTCGCATCCTCTGAGATATCTCAAACTTTTGAGTGTTTTTATGGTGAATCTCAACCGTTCAAATAAATTCTGCACGAATCTCTGAGAAAAAATAATACTGGCCCCTGAGCTATCCCCGAATAGGCACCGTACACGTCGGTCACGCAAAAGTTGAGATATGGCCGAGCAATTTTAATTTTAATCCGGATGGAAATCTTTGAGATTCGTGCCAAATTAAAATAAACGGTCCAATTTCTCATGAAGTGAAGTGGTGATCTGTCGGCTAGGGCTGCGAAGTGCGAACGGATCTCTCATTATCCGATCCGAGTCGGATCCGCACCCAAATGAATCAGAACAGAATCTTAGAAGTTGTATTCGTTAATTTAAAATACATATGCACTTAAAAAATTGTATTAAATAATATAGAATTGTACTGAGTTAAGAGTGAGGCTACGGTGCTATGCATAGCACGGACTGGGTCCGTGCTACAGTTTAAAATTTGACTTTTTAAAATTTTAATGGTCGATCCGAACCGTTCAACATGATTATAAAATGAATATGTACTTGCAAATCAAATTTTAAATTTTTTCGAATTTTTTTACTATTTTTTTAGATAGGCTGTTTTTGGATGGTCCATAATGTTCAAATCAAGTGATTTTCGAAAAAATAGTAAAAAAATTCGAAAAAATGTAAAATTTGGTGTGCAAGTACATATTCATTTTATAAATATGTTGAACGGTTCGGATCGACCGTTAGAATTTTAAAAAGTCAAATTTTGAGCCGTAGCACGGACCCAATTGGTGCTATGCATAGCACCATAGCCTCACTCCTGAGTTAATATGCACACTTATAATGAGGGAAAATTGCTACCACGTCCATTAAAACTTGTATAATTTTCAATTTTTCCCAGTAAAATATCAATATATCTTATTTCTCTATCTAAAATTTATCCATCAAACTCGTGAATATATCTTATTTCTCCATCTTAATTTGCAATTCTTTTCTATTTCTCAATTTTCTTTTAATTAGTTGAAATCTTATCTAATTAATCATCATATTCATATTAAAAATTAAAAAGACCACTTTACCTTACATGTATTCAGAATTATTACTTATGAGCATAATCATTGTCGCCGAGAGCCCCGACGCTCTCCGCTTGCATGTGCTCGAGATTGTCAGCAAGTCTGATATAATGTCAGCCATTAGGCTTCTCGAGGCACAGTCAGCACGCGGCATGTCAGGGTTCAGCACTGGCGTTATCACTAACGTCACAGTGAGGCGGCCAGCAAGCACCTTCTGGCACTGCCGTCGTTGGTCTCCACGATTGATTCAAATTCTTCTCTCAGTACGAGTATGAAGAAAAAAAATTGTTTCTTGAAATGAATTTACAGCTTAGTATGTTCTAAATCCTAAGGAAGAAGAGAATGATCAATATGGATATAATACTATTATCAGTTTCTAGCTTCCTATGTGCTTATTCATGTAAGGTCAAAATTTCAAATAATCCATTAGATTCAAAGCTCCACAAATTGAAATTCTACAAAGCCCGAGCTATGGGCTTCTCTGTCTCGGTCGGATCTGTATCTTACTAAGTACCTGAATCAACACAATTAAAACGGACAGTTAAGATTTACTCTCAGCGACTCAGCCGGTGTCTATTTGGGATGGTGCAAAGGCCAGTATTATTTATCCTTTGAATCATGTCAAGTTAAAAGAACTATTCTAGACCGTCCGTTTCAATTGTACTCAGTCAGGTAATCAGAGGGGATGTGAATTGATTTTGGTCTGGATAAAACCCAGGAGGTCAATTTGAGTTCGATGGGTTCGATGATCGTCCAATTTTCTTTAAAATTCGCACCCGCAACTTTCGCATTTGCTTTAAAATTTGGGTGCACGAATCTTAAAGCAGATCGGACGGTCCCGAAACCCATCGGACCCAAATTTGAGTCCGATGGGCATCGGACCCAACCTGCTCTCAAAACCCAGTTGGAGCCCAAGGAGCCAGTCGCCCAGCCCCCCTCTCAAAACCCAGTTGGAGCCCAAGGAGCCAGCCCGCCAGCCCCCCTCCATAAATCGACAAATCTCATATTCTTTTCTTTTAAGACATTTGTAATTTTTTTGAGAAAAAATTTCCAGTGTGCCCATTTAAACTTTTAAAATAATCAATCTATCCATAAAAAGATCATAATATCCAATACACTCATACAACTTTAAATTTTTTTCTTCTATTCCTTTTAATTATTTAACATTTTATTTAATTATATTTAAAATTAAATTGATCAATATGTCCTCTAGATCTAAATGGAGTTGTCCTGTATCTGTCTTCTTTCTTCTCATACTTCACACCTAATATTTTTTCATATTTTATTCGAAGGAGATTATACGGGAAAACAATTTAACCCCAATCAAAACCAAAAAATTTCAAAGCTGAAGCTATTGAACTTGAATTTAATCCCGATATTTTTATTCTCCAGGTGGTTTTGTAACTTTAATTTCGTTTGAAATAATCGAAAGTTTTATCGGACAATTGTCGAAACTAGATTTGGGCCTAAAACATTTTTTGTTTGTATCATATCAAACTGAGGTGCTTTTCCACACAAATTCGCTCCCTTCCTCTTTTAAAGATCAATAGGAAGTAACTCCTCCAGTTAGTTTTCCACACCTCCATTTAGAACCAGAGGGTATATTGGTCAATCTAACTTTAGATATAATTAAATAAAATAGTAAATAATTAAAAGGGATAGAAGAAAGAATGTAAAATTTGTATAGAGATATTGGATATTATGATGTTTTTATGGTCAAATTGGCTATTTCAAAAGTTTGAACGGGCACAGTGGGAATTTTCCCTTTTTTGTAAATATAAACATTGTACCCCTTAGTAAAGCTAAAATTATACTAGATTTATTATCCAGGTCGGTAGGTCCAACTTATCCTATATGACGATTTTGGCAATTGTAAGTGCAGTTCTTTAATATTAAGCACGAAATGCCTACTACATAGGAAAAAAGAAAAAAAAGAAAAAAACACAAAGCCTGTATCGAATTTGTGCACTTTCTAAGAAAGTTGTTAATTTTGTTAAAGTTTTAGGCTCACTCTTTCTGGTACGGACAATTAACAGGTAATGCAGTCTTGGAAGGATACATTAGCCTAGCTATTTGCAATATCAGGTTTTCAGACCAAAATTGCTTTTGTACACTGTATCAGTAGTTGACTATTTGCAGAATTTATTGTTGCTATATATTTTAATCTACTGTAAAATTGCCTCAGTGCATAATACTATTCAAATCAAGTCAAGTAGCGACGGCAGTCCAGTAGTTTGTCAAGCAAGTGCTGGTCGGAGTACCGATTATGCGGGCCCACTCCCATTTGCCGGTCTCGTCTGGCCGCCTCAGCTCAGCTAACTGCTCATTGGTACAATAATCCCTCATTAATCCATACTCTAATGTAAATTCAATGATATTTGCCACAAGCAGAAGTACTGTATTTATGCAACAATTACGTACCCTGCCATCTTGTAATTCGAAAAGCACCGAGTACTCCGAAAATGGGATTGGTCGAACAGCAGCAACCTGTGTCATTCCAACAATGATTTTTTTATCATCAAAGAACTAAATAATGGTACAATCCTGCAACTAGTGCAACCACCTAAGCCATAACAGTCATTACTGGTATTTTATTACTACAACCACTTCAGCCTACCTTTTCATTGCACTGTCCGGCAAATCTATTCTCATAGAACCCGTTTGTCATGAAACCGCCACCAGGATGCTCCTCAAAATTACAACTATGCCCCTTGTCGACATCCTTCGATGTTGCAAGGAACTTTTCTGCATTTGGGTGCCTGTGACTGATCCAAAGCCATGTTCCCATGTCCAAATGCCGACTGTAGACCAATCCATCAGAACCAATTACAAACAATTGGGCCCCGTCAAAGCATGGACCCGGTGCACCGACCAGGCTGGCACCTGGGTGTGGTATACCGTGCTCCACCCAATCCCATCCGTCTTGAGAATTCCAGCGGTACTCCACTAGTGCACCGTCCTCCGAGAACAGGAAGATTGAGCCGGTCAGGGATTGTTGGTATGGTCTCATGGCTGTACCAGGGGCCCGTGAGAGGATTAGATAGGGGGATTGGCGGTGCTGGTGCCACAATTCTGTTATTCTGTTGTACTGGTACAGACGGCCATTTCGGCCAACAACAAAAACTATGTTTCGTCTGATGACTTCTTGGTCTACAATAAATGCGATTTTGGTATCAGGTGGGTTCTGACAATCTTTCCATTTGAAAGCTCTTAAGGCAACCTGAATTTTTTTTTTTTATAAAACAAAGATATGTCAAACAATCAAATTATAGGTAACCGAATTCAATTTTAGAACTTTTTTGTATTTCATCTATTAAGTAGTTTTAATTAGAAGGAATAGACATTATACTGCTAAGTTCGATACCAAAAGGGGTACCGGTAATTATGTACAGGTTTATGACAATTTCAGGAATATCTTGGAGATTATGTTCCCCCGCTCCTTGAGAGAAATTTTTTGGTAAATATACCATGCTCGAGTTGAGCATTACTAGTACAGTTGCAAGATGTAATAATTAATTATTATCTTAATTGTCTAAAAACTTACTGTGAACTGTAGCAATCTTCCTCTTTTATTAACAAAGAAGAGTGCATCTTCAGTCGTGACCCTGCGCAATTTACCAGGAATGCCATCCCAGGGCGACCCACTTGCCACCTGTCTTCCTTTCTTCATAGCCGTGCAATTAATCCACGATAATTCCTCCCCACTCCTCTCCCTAATAAGCAAATTTCCATTGACATCTACCAGATACAAACTCCCGTTATAACTTCCGAGTGCTCCCTTCATACCAGTTACATGATCATGCCTCAACCACAGCCACACCCCATCACTAAACAGATATTCGAATGTCATCCCACTGTCTGTTATCAGAAATAGTGACCGTTCTGCGTGCATGACACGCATGCGGAAGTTCAATTCAATGCTCCTTGTCAGGACATTATATGAATCTTGACCGCTACCGGGATCCCTTGCGAGGGTATGAATGTAATCTGACTGCTTCTCCTCGGTTCTGCGCCTTCTGAAACCTACTGGATTGACCAAGTCAGTTTTTACACCAATTATGCAGTTGGTGGGGCCGTGTTCCTCTGTGCAGTATTCAGCATTCCATCCTTCGGTTTCTGGCACATCTAAGATCGACCACTGATACTTGTTTTGGACTTGCTTTCTTCGGCTTGTTATTGGATTATGGGTTAAACCCGGACCAACTTCATTGCCTCCCATGCCCGGTAAATGGAGCTCAGCGAGGCGGCCATCATCTAGTGGAAACACAGTTCGGTCGGGTTGTAGTTGCACCCCAAGTACGCTTTGTGCGACTTTTGTATCTCTCGGGTGCATGTGGTTGATCCATGTTCCTCCTTTATCACCCTGTACTCCGCCTTCACAAATTAGAAACCACAAATCATTATTGTTAGTTCTCTAGCCATAAATTTTACATAGTTAAAATAATCTAAAAATGTTTGGCATTGTGCAATTCAAGATAAAATTCTACTTAAAGGAATGGAAAATCAATCCAAGAATCCAGTTTAGTCTAACAAAAATTATTGTACATAGTTGGGTTATCTCAGTAACATGTGGTATGTCCAAACTAAGCCTTTGAATTGCCCAAAATAAAAAAAATGCACAGAAGAATTCAAACTATTACAAAATTACATGGCTTGAAGCAATTTTAACTTACCTGAGAGGCGTTTGGGAAGCTGGTACTCGAATACATAACCGGTGCTTGTTGTTGCAAAGAACAACGAAGCAACCTTGGCATCTGCTTCAGTATTTTGGTAAATAGGTGTAAGAGAACTCAGGTTCTGATTCTCAGGTGCACCATGGACCGCCCATTTCCACTTCCTCCGATATAGACGCCTCTCTACTAAAAAACCATCCTGTGGATCTTTAAGTCTTTTTTCAACAAATAAATCACCAAAATGATAGAACTCTTGTGCAACAATTTGAATCAATATGAAGGTTGATTTTAAGGCATAATATTGTATATATAACTGACTAATTGCACAACTGAGGCTTAAATGAGGCGCAATTTATGTTTCAAGCTAACACAGGGAAGCAATAATTTTATATACAGCTGACAACAAGAACTTTCGATTCATTGAGGGTAAATAATTCAATAAACTCATTATATTTAACTTTTAAGTGAAATTTAGCATTGTTAGTACTTGGTACATACTCTATACCTTGTTTAAAAGGAAAAGAGACACCGATTGAGCTCCAAAAAGACCGTGTACTGTACAGCCAGTAGAAGGTCTCAGAGAAATATATCCAGTTGATGGATCACTCCAAATATGTTTTTTCCAAGATGGCTTCGACTCCTTGCCAAACTCATAGAGATTACCGCTTGAACTGCACTGCACGGTCTAATTTTTTAGTCTTTACCAATCAAAATTTACTCATCATTTGATAATGTATATGACACAGAGATTACTGAAACATAATGGTGATGATATTTATATACCTCACTGTGAATAGTGTTCCTGGTCTGATTTTTCCGGTATCAGCTATAGCCCCGACATCTCCTCCTGGAGGTCGACCATGATTTTCCCACCTATGCACAAATTGATGTTCATCTTCATCGATATTTTTTTTGGATAATTTTCAATTTTACAGAAGTATATTGTTGGAAATTCTAGAGAGAGCAAAGCCGGGTATCTTTAGCATAATCTAGTGGAATTTACAAATAACACCTTTGTTTCTTTTCATGACTTATAGCTAGTTATAGGTATTGAGCCGTTGGTATATTGTACCAACTCACATCATTTCAACTACAACTGCTCATAAGCCTTAGATATGTATAAAAGCAATTGTAATAGGACATTGTATAGTATGATAATCCAATGAATAAGCAAAGTTCAGTTTAATTATAAGAAAACTTGCATATATTTTGTGCATAATTGATGGTAAAAACCAATTGAATATCTACTGTCTAGAAGTTGTTTTCCTTACCTCAATGGCTGAAATTCTGTGACTTCAATCAATGAACCTTCTATTGATGACAGAAACAACCTCCTGATTCAGAAAGTAACATCACTTGTCAATAGAAAGCTTAAAGATTTCTTTTTCTTTTTGTCAAATATTGGTCTCTTTTTGCATAGTAGTTCCGTTTCTTTCTAGGATTATTTTTCATTTATACCCTTTTCACTAAATAGTATTGCGCACCTTCCGTCATAAGAAACGGTACCGGATTTTATAAAAAAGGCTTGAGCTTCATCATCTTCTTCGTTACTTGTATTTGGTTCGCCAGATACAAAAAAAACTTCTGACCAAATTGGCTGAGAATTTTCATTTAGTTGTAGCTGAAAAAAAAAAGAAGTCAATCCATGTCCTATTAACTTTTACTTTTTAACTAAATATTAGCAAAAGATGACTTAATAAAGCAACTCATCATTTGGTATCTAAACCAGGGGTAACAACCCTTAAGTTTGGTTCTTTAAGCAGCAATTCAAATTGTATTTAAGAATTGCTAAATTCATGTATTTGTAACAGTTTCAACCAAAAAAAGGAGTATGGTCTAGTAGATATACTGGTACTGGTACAGGGTATTTGTATCAGGTGTACCAATCCACCTAGGACTTTTTGACAGTAAAAGACAAAAGGAGGAGGATCCTACGTGGAACCCACAATTTGAAAATAATACAACATCTTTTTCTCCAAAAAGAAAAATAAATAAAAGACAAAAAAGTACACTATAAATAATAAACATAAATAAATTCCTCAAAAAATCTCGAAAAATTATTCAAAAGCATGCTAGAACAAATATAACTAAGCAGCTGTTATAAGCCAGTATTATACCATGCCGTCTTGCTCATGCATCCTAACTTTTGGATCCAAAGAACAAACTAAACAAGTGTCATATTACATATAAAAAAAGAAGGAAAATCACATACTAGTCTTTACCTGATAAAGAATTCCATCCTCAGAAAGAGCTAGTATAGTCTGATTAACTACGTATGTAGACACGGCATAACCGGCAAAAACTGGTAGTTCATGTGGTGCAACAACCCAGTGAACCCCGTTCCAGAACCTCTCAAATATCTTCCCGCTTTGACCCGTTATCCAAACGGATGCCTCCGACATCCTATTCAGCGAGACCCGTTTCCTCACTGGGATCACCTCATCAGTATTCTCTCCCCTCAGAGATTGTTTTCTTAAGGATTCCAATTTATTCTCTATGGATCCGACTTTGGTGCACGTGCCGTTTATACATGACATCAGATCGTATGGTAAACTGATCTCCACCCATGTCTTAGTTTCTTCTTCAAACTCCCAAAATCTCGTACTTTTCTGCTTGAATTTGAAGTTTGGGTTGGATTGGGGGCACCATGATTGAACAGAGAGAGCAGCGTTTATGACTATGATGAAGAAGATTAGTTCAACAAATGAACTAACCATTCTTTTGTTTTTCAAGAAAAACCAAGAAATAATAAAACTCAAGGAATAGTGCTCTGTAAAACCATGGGAGATGTATGGGGCCTTTCTCTTTCTCTTGTACTTGATAAAACAAAGGTTGGTAACAAATGGGATATCAACAATATATAGGTGTATATGAGACTCTTCTAGTTAAGTTATATATATATGACAGAAGTAATAAAGTCTATAAAGTCACCTGGATTATTGGTGGATTTGGTTATTTGCTTTCTTTTTTTCTCAACCAACCACATCAGTATACTATTAAACTAGTTTTACATTTAACTTGTCCCATTTGTTTAAATGCTCGTCTCAGTTATAAAAATCAAAGACCAGTATAATTTTATACTTTGTTATCTTCTATTTTAAACTTCAGGACATCAAATTGATGCTGACAACAGTAGCTATATTATTAAAAAGGCCAAAAATTGTGAACCCATATATATATTGGGTTATTTGTGATATTAATTATGCGCTTATATTCATAAGCCATAACCTGTAGATAGTGACATAAAGGCATCTATCTCTCTTATCTCCAAAAAAGAAAAAGAAATAGATATATATATTTAAAACGATACTTTTCATCTACCTTTAATTTGTTGGTATTTGTGGTTGAAATCAAATTTGGATTGTTCTTATTTGACGGAGACGTTGCTTAATTCTTCGTCCACCTATTGCAAGATGCTGCTGATTCATCAACTCTACTGTATCTCAATTAGGTAATAAACATTTGAACTTGAAAAATTATATATTAAAGCTGAAACTTTTGAATTCATTTGAATCTGAAAGAGAGAGACATTTCAGCTGACATCAGGCTTTATATTTTTTCAAAAAGCATGTTGCAACATGGATAAGAGTTGAAGAAAGAAAAAAGGAATAAAAAAATGAACACCTATATATATATATATATATATATATATGTGCATATATGCATATACGAGGCATCAAGGCACTAATTCATTTATACTAGCTAGTTAGTACTTTAACTTTATGCTTTAAGGAGAAATGATCTACTATTAATTGTAGCATCATGTCTTCGTCAACTAACATGTTGGCGGAGTGTTTAATAAATTAATTATAATGCTAGTGTACCGTGCAGCGAACACGTATCCTCTGCATTAACTCAAGAGGGAATCTTTTGAGTTAATGTATCTCGGCCGTTTGATATTAAACGGAGCCAATCTGGCTGTTTGATTTTAACAGAGCGGTTCTTTAATATTAGTGCAGATCTAATTTACACGGATCTTAAAATAGATTAGATGGTCCAGATGTATTAACTCAAAAGATTTCCTTTTGAGTTAATGCAGAGATACCGTGCAGCTAGCTGGTTCTTAAATGGTCTAGACGACTAGCTAGACATGGTTGTTGGTTTTATTTGTATATGACACTTTAGCAGTTGGCAATTAGCATGGTGACAACATATATTCCAACTTTTCTCATGTTAGGTTCCGTTATTGACTTGGGCCAAACACAGTGCAACCACTTTGAAAATTGCTGATTCGGGTGAACAGTAAAAACAGTACAACCAAATTCTGAATTATGTGATCAGCAATTTTCAAAGTGGCTTAATAAATAGTAAAATAAATTCAAAAAATATAAAATTTGGTCTCCAAGCAGATTTTAATATAGATTGAACATCTAACGGTTTGGATCGACTGTTTGGACTTTGAAAATTCAAAAACGACTTGGTTGCACGAGAGTCTTGGTGCAAACGTTTTGATATTAGCCACACACTCTCTCTCTATATATATTTTATTGAATGGCGTTAGAATCAGTAATATATCAAAATAACACTCGATCAATACTTCAAAGGGTTTCTAACAAAATTATAGTATTTTGAGGATTTAGTATTTGTATTTTGAATGTGTTGTAAAATTAAAATGAAGTTGCAACAAAAGTAAAGTAAATAACAAGAGAGATAGAGAGAGCAATAACAGAATTTTATTCTCTTCTAATTGTATGTACTTTTTTGCTTTTACAAAGCCTCTATTTATAGGCTAGAAAGAGATGTTACAATAATAAAGAAGAAAATAAATGTCCATAGTAGTGGAGTAGTGGGGCAATGAATTGAACATCAACATAAATTATATTAAATTTAATTTACAACACTTCCCCTTGGATGTTCATATTTTATTATACGCTATTAATATGATACTTCAGGATCAATATTAATATGATACTTCAGGATCAATATTAACACGATACTTCCGGACCGTATACTGTCTCATTAAAAACCTTATCAAGAAAAATCCATTGGGATAAAAACTTGATTAAGGAAAAAAGAGTACTGTGCGTATAACGCTTCCCCTCATTTAGATATCATTGAATATTCTTTAATCGGTGTAGACCTTATCTTCTTTGTGAGTTGTTCAAAAACCTTCGTCGGCAAAGATTTTGTGAATAGGTCTGCCAAATTATCGATTGATCGGACTTGGCAAACATTGATTACACCTTCCTTTTGTAGGTCATGTGTTGAAAAGAACTTTGGCGCAATATGTTTAGTCCGGTCTCCTTTGATATATCCTTCTTTGATTTGTGCAAAGCATGCTGCATTATCTTTATGCAGCGGAGTAGGGTTTTCCTTGATTTTTTCAAGCCCACATTCTTCTTGAATATTTTGAATCATTGACTGTAACCAAATACATTCTCGACCTGCCTCATATAAAGCGATCAGCTCGGCATGATTTGATGATGTTGCCGTAAGAGTTTGTTTTGTTGATCGCCATGAAATTGCAGCTCCATAATAAGTGAATACATATCCCATTTGGGATCGTGCTTTATGTGGATCCGACAAATATCTCGCATCTACATATCCAATTAATTTAGATTTTGTATTCTTTTGATAATATAACCCCATATCTCTAGTTCTGCAGAGATATCGAAATATGTGTTTAATTCCATTCCAATGTCTTCTGGTTGGTTTGGAACTATATCTTGCTAACACATTTACTGCAAATGCGATATCGGGTCTTGTATTATTTGCAAGATATAATAATGCCCCTTGATGTCTCATTATCATATCTATAAATCTGACCTATTTCTGTACCAAAATCTGTGTTTCAAACCACCAAATCGTGTCTTTTGCATTAAATAAACATGAAATATCTATAGAATGTGGTACTGCTGTGTTTTCATTCTTATTTTGCAGAAAACGAGCGAAATCAGGGAATTTGTGGAGTTCTGGTACCTTACACGCAGGCCGCGTCACTTCCGACGCGGGTCGCATGAAACCCTGACGCGACCACAGATGCGATCTCCATTCTACACGCGAGGAGCACAGACACGCGGACCGCGTCCACTGCACGCGGGTCGCGTGAGTCTATTCTGGAAACAAAACAGAAAAGGAAACAGAGGCTCAATGAAGGAAAGGTCGGCCAGATTGGCTATATTACGGGATCCCTTGCCACAGAAGGGGAGGCTATTCATTATTGTGCATTTCAGAGGGCCAGAGACAGATTCTAGGGTTGAGATTCGACGGCTAGCTTAGAGACGAAGTTGAGAGGAGCAGAACGAGAGTTTTGCGACGGATCTTCATCGTTCTTCTAGTTTTTCTATGAACTCTTTTATCTTTATTTGTTTTCTTTGTTCTTTGACTATGTGTGAGTAGTTTTCTTTGTTTCTAGGGTTACGATGTAGTTCGATACCTTGTTTTGTATGCATGTTGTTTGAATTTGTGTTGAACAATAGTGTTTAATTGTTTGAGTATTATTCTAATTGCTTTGTTGAAGTTGATTGATTGATTCATATTTGTTTACTGTTAGATGTCTATAGCATCTTTCTTGTACTTTGGCCTTGATGTTTCTTTCAACCAAACTTAGTATCTGAGGTAGGTTTACGAACCGTGAGGCGAGTCCAAAAAGTAACTGAGAGGTGAACTTTTCCACTTATCGAGAGGTAGTGGTTACCTTTAGTAAACCAGACAATTAACTTAGATTCAAAACCTAAGAAGGTGAAATTGCATTTCCGATATCAGGTTTATTAAGCCAACAAACGAGAGTTGAGGTTTAGGAATATTAGGTTCGGTCAATGAATCCTTACACTAAAGAACAACGCAAAAACAGACAACTGCTGCATTTCCTCGAGGTCCACGCGGACCGCGTATGAGAGTACGCGGGTCGCGTGTTCCATGCGGGTCGCGTATGAGTGTACGCGGGTCGTGTGGGTACCGAGAGGCAAGGTTGACAATGAAATCGAAAACCCTGAAAACACTTTTCTCTATTTGATAAAAACCAAACTTTACTTTCTGTTATTTTAATTACTTCTGTTGTTGAATTTAGGAATTTAAACAAACCAAACCAACCTTTTTCCAACTTCTAGTACCTAATTGATTTAAGTAGAATTCCAGATTTGATTTAGAACCGTCCTGTGGATCGATACCTGACTAGACTATACGACGGGATTGTGCACTTGCAATCTTAGTCGAAAGTTGAATAAGGTTTAAAAGCTACAGCTTGCTGTAGTGAAACTTTGTGATACACTTTTGTGCGAACACCCCTATTGCACTTAAGTATGGTACTTCAGGACCAACCACTTTTTCATTATTTTCTTGCGGGCGAAAAGGATCATTTTTTGCATTTAGCGATTGTACGACCATTGGTGTGCTCAAAGGATGAGCTTTATTCATATTGAATCTCTTTAGTACTTTTTTAACATAATTTGATTGATGGATAAATATTCCATTATTTAGATGCTCGATCTGCAGGCCGAGACAAAATTTAATTACACCAAGGCCTTTCTTTTCAAACTCATTTCTCAACAATTCTGCAGTATTCTCAATCTCTTCAGGAGATCCAATAATGTTTAAATCATCAACATACACTGCAATGATTGTAAAATCTAGATGTGATCTTTTAATGAAAACACACGGACTGATTATATTATTTTTATATCCTTCTTTTATAAGGTACTCACTCAGTCAATTGTACCACATTCGGCCTGATTGTTTTGTCCGTATAAAGATCTTCTTAATTTTATAGAGTACATTTCTCTAGGTATTGATTTATATGCTTCATGCATTTTCAATCCTTCGGGGATTTTCATGTATATGTCACTATCAAGTGAACCATATAAATATGGTGTTACGACATCCATAAGTCACATTTTTAGATTTTCTGTAACTGTGAGACTTATTAGAAACCTGAGAGTTATCGCATCCACTACAGGTGAATACGTCTCTTCATAATCGACTCCAGGTATTTGTGTAAAGCCTTGTGCCACTAGCCTTTGCTTTATATCTCACAATCTCATTTTTCTCATTTCTTTTTATAACCAATACCCATTTGTAACCTACAGGGTTAACATCTTTGGGCGTTTGGACTACAGGTCCAAATACTTGCCATTTTTCTAATGAACTTAATTCAGCTTGTACGGCATCTTTCCATTTAGGCCAATCATTTCTATATCTACACTCTTCCAGAGTTTTTGGCATATTATCTTCATTGTTTATAACATCGCTTGCTATAGTGAATGCAAAGATTTCATTAATATATGTTTCTTCTGGAACTTGATCAACCTCTTCTAGGGTTTTATTAATTTTTTCAGGAGTTTTACCATTAATCTCTTCTGGGATTTTATCAACTTCTTCAGGAGTTCTACCATCAACCTCTTCTAGGGTTTTATTGACTTTTTCAGGAGTTTTACCATCAACCTCTTCTGGGGTTGGACCAACTGCTTTATTCTGCTCTTTCCTTTTATGTGGATTTACATCCTTAGAACCAAGTGGTCTTCCATGTTTTCTACGAACATTAAATTCATTAGATATTTTTGTAATGTCAATTCGAGCAGGTGCGTTTATAGCTGGAATATGCAATTTAGTAACTCTATTTGTATCTGTAAATGCATGATCAGAGTCAAAATAACGATACTTTACGTAGGGTTTTGGCTTAGGTTTTGCATATTTTCTCACACTTATGTTTACTTTATTAGAGAAAAAAGCTACTGTCACCCTTCTTTATGTTTTATTGCAGAAAACAAGTTTTGGGACTATTTTACACCAAATGGAGCTAGAATCGGGTCAATCGGATCAGCGACGCTCATCAATTAAGTCTCTGTTACGGTCCGTATTGCCTAATACGGACCAGGCCTAGCACAGACCAGGAGATAGCGCTGGAAGCATCAAACCCTAACCGTCAAGGACCTAATACGGATCGTATCACCTGATACGGCCCGTATCCGAAGGCATCTCTTGGGGAATAACTGCCGACAGCTGTTTCCAGATCAGTTTCTTAGCCTCTACTCAACCTCCACACGTCCCTCCACTCCTATATAAGGCCCCTGGGCGGAAGGAATAGTCATCTTTGTAATTAGGGTTAGATTTGATTAAAGTGAAAAGAGAGGAGTGCTTGTAACAATGCCGTTCCGCGGCTAAGTTCCTTTTCTTAGGGCTAGGCAGTAAACCTTGTTACTCTTGATGTTTTAATATATATATTTCTGTTGATTATGATTTCTTGTTGTTGAAACAAAATGCTTTTGTGATTTACTATCTCTTCATCTAACTTCAATGATCTAGTTTGAGTCCGTTAGGGTAGTGACATACTTTAATGGTAAGAGAAACTATTTGTATGAATTAGCCTCGTTGAGATTTATTAGGTTTATGTGAAAAAAACTTTAGCGGGGAAACTATAAACCAGACTAACAAAATGCGTATCAAATTCTATCACATGCGTAAAAGAAATTTGCAGTGATCTATGTAGTAATTTGGGGTATTTGAGAGATCAGACATTTGCGTAAGAAAAATCGCAGTGTCCTATGTAGAATCTCGGTGAAAGATCTGTCATTCTTGCGTAACATAAATCGCAATGACCTATGTGGTGTCTTTCATTAAACAACAGCAGGAAATCAGACGCAACAGGAATATATTGTCAAAACGGATTGAGTAGCAATGGTGTGCCGAAACCCTAGGAATTCTCATCTCTATCTTTACTTTAATTACTTTTAATTGCTTCCTAATTTACATTGATCACATCAACATATCTCAATTTACAGATTTCGTCTAGCCTTTCGAAAGATTGTGATTCGATCGCTCAAAGCATTGAACCAATATTCTCTGTGGATCGACCTCGAATATACTACTCGATAGGATTGTGCGCTTGCAGTCCGAACCGATAGCATTTACGAGTTTATAAATATTAAAAGAAACATTGCTCTCTTTTGAGTGATCAAGCTTTTTGGCACTGTTGCCGGGGAATAACGGTTCATTGTGCAAGGCCTCGCAAGACGCCCTTGCTTTGACCATTGAATCCAATTAATTAGAAACGCCTAGATTTCTTTTTATTTTCTACATTTTTATTTTTCTTTTATTTTTAATTTCGTTTTTATTTTATTTTTCTTTTTATTTTCAGTTTTTAGTTTAATTTTCAGATTTTCTTTTCTTTTTAGGACGCTATACGCTGGCCGAATCATCCGTACGAAGATCCGAGAGGATTGCTAGTAGGAGAGGACAATTCGCTTCCACATCGCCGATAAGAACCAATCATAGTTCTTCATCGAGTAATTCTGAAAGCGAAGAAGATTCAGATTCGATCAACATGAATATCCCACCGAACAAACCAATTAACAATGGAAGACAAAACAATGGTGATCATGGAGTTCACGATGCAGCAAGACCCAAACTTCTACGAGACTATTGCTTACAAACCGTAATTTTGAGATCAAACCTGCTCTCATAAATATGGTTTCGCAACAGCAATTTTGGAGGATTTTCACATGAAGATCAACATCTTCATTTGTCAATTTTCCTAGGGATATGCGAGACGATAAAGATCAACGGAGTTACCGATGAAGCAATCAGGCTAAGGCTATTTCAATTCTCATTAAAAGATAAAGCAAGAGCATGGTTGTTTTCCTTACTGGCCAATTCCATTCAAACTTGGGACCAATTGTTTAATGTGTTCATTGCAAAATATTTTCCACCATCCAAAACTTCGAGGTTTAGAAATGCAATTACTAATTTTGAACAAAGGGATGGTGAAACATTGTGTGAGGCATGGGATAGATATAAGGACAAGTTAAGGTGTTGTCCACATCATGGTCTAGAAAGATGGTTGATTGTCCAAACTTTTTATAATGGTCTAAACCCTACCGATAGGTTGTCTATTGATGCTTCTGCAGGAGGAGCAATCATCAACAAGGAACCTGACGAGGATTACAACCTAATTGAAGAGATTGCAATCAACCAACACTACTGGATCCCTGAGCGAAAGAAGCCAACTCCAACACCTGGCATGCACCGAGTAGATGATATATCCATGCTGAGCGCAAAGATCGATGCTTTGCAAATGGCACTCAACAAGCAAACCAAGCAGCGAACGGTAGCAGCAGTCAATGCCGCAATAGCATGTGGCTATTGTGGAGGAGCGCATGAGATGACTGATTGCATGAATGTGATGAAAACTGAGGAAGATTGGCACGATCGATTTTAAGAGGAGCGCAGCAGATGACTGATTGGCACGATCGATTTTAAGAGAGCTTTGTGTGATAAATTGGAATGTGGAATGTGGAGACCTATCACCAACGCGGATCTCATTGCAACTAGCTGACCGATCAATTCGATATCCTGAAGGAATGTTGCATGAATGTGATGAAAACTGAGGAAGATTGGCACGATTGTGGAGGAGCGCAGCAGATGACTGATTGGCACGATCGATTTTAAGAGAGCTTTGTGTGATAAATTGGAATGTGGAATGTGGAGACCTATCACCAACGCGGATCTCATTGCAACTAGCTGACCGATCAATTCGATATCCTGAAGGAATGTTGCTTGATATCCCAATCAAAGTTGGTAAATTCTGGATACCAGCAGATTTTGTGGTAGTTGATATGGAAGAAGATGAGCAGATTCCGATCATCCTTGGAAGGCCATTCCTCGCCACTTGTGGGGCAATGATTGATGTTAGGAATGGGAAGATTTCACTCAATGTTGGCGAGAACAAGATGATCTTCAACATGAATGAAACCAAAGTCCCACCTGACATAAATCTTGTCTACAATTTAGAAACAGCGGACGAGTATGGCAATGATGAATTGCGAATAGATGAATTTGAAGACATCGAGGAGATGATGCACGAAGCAGAAATGGAAAGGCTGTTCATTGTACAAGATGACGGTCAGATCCATCCAACCTCCGTGACACAACAAACCGATGATCTGAACAAGAGCCCTAATATCGCAAACAACAGGAATTATTCTCTCTTAACCCTTGCATTAATAAAAAACCTACGCGAAGAACTCGATGCAATTTCCCAAAGACTGGACGAGGTTGAAGTAGTGCTCGGTGTGAGCCTGGCATTCGACCCTGGACCTCAAACACCAACCGACTTCTTCAAGAAGGGCAATGATGATGATACCACAAAAAAGACACTGAAGGCGAACCACCCGACAAGCAACCCGTTTGCATTGGTGGGAGGATATCTGGAAGGAACTGACAAAACACTGAGTCAAGCTAACGACTTTAAACAAGCACTTCTTGGGAGGCAACCCAGGGCCACGTTTATATTTTCGTATAATTATTTATTTTCATTATTTTTTTTAGGACTTTAACTGGGGAACGAATCACATTCACTCATTTTTTATGACCAGGTGAACATGCTAGAGGAAGGGCTCGGTTGAAAACATTAGAAAAGTCAAGAAATATTCTCTGTTACTGACCGTATCAGCCAACAAGGACTAAGACAGTGAATACGGAGCAGGAGTTGAAAGAAAAATGAAGCCAGTGAATACGGCCCGTATCAGCCAATGCGGGCCGTATTCAGAAGAAGAGGAAGTCGGATCAAAAATCTCGGATCAAATACGGACCGTATCAGCTAATACGGTCCGTAATCAAAGCCGATCTGTGAAATTAGAACCCGTTAACGAAGAGGCGCGAAGTTGGGTAACCGTTCAAAATAGAAATTTTTCTATTTTTGAGCCCTCTCTCCCGTTTCTCTTCCCCTCTTCTCTTCTTTCTCTCCCTCTCTTCCTTCTTCCTCTCCTCCTTCTCCCCTTCTTGCAAAAACCCTAGCCAACCTCGCAATACACCGCCGGCTACTAAGGAGGATCGCGTTAATCACCTCTCGCACAACCACCAACCGCCAATACGGGCCGTATCCGACCCGTATCCACCAAGAACACCGATCTCCACCATTTTCAGTTTTTCCCCTTTTCTCTCTTCTTTTTCAATTTTATTTCAAACTCTTTAAATTAGTTTTTCATTTCTTTTGGATTTAGTTTTAGAGTTGTTTTTCCTTTCTAGATTTAGTCTAACAAAAAAAATCACGAAAAATACAAAAAAAAAAATTAGGTTTTCCAGTTTCTACCAGAACCAGTACCAGTCCGATGCGGTCGTATATGCCAATATGGTCCGTATTAAGTCCTGTACTTGGCCAATCCTTACCAGCACCCAGGTCCGTATCCAGTCCGTATCAGCTTAATACGGTCCGTAACAGAGGCTGGTAGATACCACAAATGGCCCCAAAAACACGTGGTCTTCTTAAGGCTTTGACAGGTAGAGGCAAAAAGAAGAGGGGGGAGTCTTCTTCTCAAAACCCACCACCTGAATCACCTGAACAAAGCCCCGAACGGGAAGAGCTGCCGGAATCTCCTCCTCAAAACGAATCACAACCAATGGAGGGGCAACAACATACCCCCCTGGACATAAAATTCACCTACAGAGCACACGCCAATGTCTTCGAAAAATTAGAAGACAACAAAATCATCAACCACAAGGCCATCCATATCGAAACCCTTCAAGAGCTCGGCCTCCTTGCCCAATTCAAAACCCTTGCCAAAAAGGTTCACATCTGGGACTTTCTCAACAAGCTGGTAGATGTCCCGGCCTATGACGACCTCACCCGCGAGTTCATTACAACCTTCTCCTCCGAAAATGACATAATCAAGTTTCAACTGATGAATATTGAACAGGAAATGTCAATGCGCGATTTCTGTGACATTTTCGGATTCAAGGATGAAGGCGAGCGAGATTTTTGGAAGCTGATCACAAACGACCGCATCAGTGACCCCAGAGTTGCCAGCCACATTCTCCATCCAGTGCTCCGGTACATGCAGGCAGCTCTCAGCAATTCTCTCTTCGCTCGAGGTGAGACCTGTGCGAAAGTCACCTTTCCCGAACTTTACATCATAAAATGTATGCTCATCACACCGGAAGAGCCTCCGCATATCGGCCATTTCCTCTGCAACCACATCCACTCGATTGGCCAAAACAAAAGGGGCAGAGGAAACATCTCCATTGGTGCCATCGCAACAATCCTCGCTCGGCAACTCAGAATCGAGGTGGATTTCTTGAAAGAAGGTACTGGCATGAGATTCTTAGATATCGAGTGCCTCACTGCAATGAGAATGATCAGTGGCAGGCCTCCCGAGCCGTACCTATACAACATCGAAAGGAGGAGGGTTCAAATGCCTTGCAAACCACTACCTCTCAAAAACCAGCAGAGATGGAGGCAAGTGGCCCCTATCGGCATGCAAGCCGATCAGGAAAGCGATGATGAGATCGACTTCGAGGCCCTAGAGGCCGAGGCTGAGGAAGAGGATAGGGTCGAAACTGCAGCAGCCGCCGCATACATGCAAGAAATGGCGGCAAATGAGCAAAGGGCTCGACAAGAGGCGCTCGCGGCAGAAGCAGCGCGACAAGGGGCGGGACCATCTGATGCCCCTCAAAGTGGATACAACCGAGTTCTCCAAGCCGTCCAAAGAGTCAACGAGAACATGGAGAGGTTCTCCATCGACACCAGGACCACTTATGCCCGGCTTGACCAGCAGTGTGACGAGACATGTCACTATGCATGCCAGGTTCGTCAGGGCATGGACGAGCTACGAGGGTACGCTGCCAACAACAGGCGGGAGGCACAGCAGGCCCGCTACATGTCACAGCAGTACTACCAGTATGCCCTCACCACCGGTTTGCCATACCAGCCACCACCATACGGACTCTTCGACCCATAATTCTACGAGGAGATCCAGCGACCACCACCACCTCCACCACCTCAGGATTGAGGTGCAGTGAGTTGTATCTTTCCTCGGTCTTTTTACTTTACTACTTCCTTTATTTTTATCTCTCGAGCATTGGGGACAATGCTCAATTTTATTTGGGGGGTAGGAGGTAAATTGACCATGTATCTTTAAATTTTTCGCATTTTAATTTCTTAGGTGCTAGTAGTTTTACTCAATTTTTGAATAGGGTTGGAGGCTTTACCGAAAATCCTTGAATGATTAGATTGAGCTTTTTAGCTAGCTTGCATTTTTATTTTTCCTTAGGAGTAGGTTAATCAAATAGGAATTGTTTTAAATTGAATTAGGCTAAGGTTTAGACAATTGACCATGATACCAAAAATTCAGAATTTTTAAAATAATTAGTGATCTCAAAATGAATAATGAATTGCTAACCATGAGAGTTGATAAAAAATTACAAACCATAGAATTTTTATTTATTGAGCAATTTATTTTTGCAAAGTCTCTTAAGTTTGATAGTATTTTAGAATACCCATTTACTATAGATAGCCCCTAGCGAAACTATGCAATAATTCCTTGTATGAATTAATACTTGGAATTGTGTATAATCATGATGCTTGTGACACAAAAATATTTTATTTTTCAGAAAAATAGAAAAATACAAAAAAAATCAGAAATGAGAAAAATCCAAAAAATAGAAAAAATCAGAAAAAGAAAAAAAATAGAATAAAAGATGGAGGATAAAAAGAGTACGGGTGCCTACGCAAGACTGGTTACCAATAGGCTCGAGAAAACCTCCAAATTTTAAATTTTTGTACATATTTAATTTTTCAAAAATAGTCACAAGTACCAACACACTTAGTTGTCATACTTTGCTCCAATCGATTGGGAAGAAAAATTAAAATTTATATCATTAGAATTCCTATTGATTGGAAGGGATCCATTTATAATCGAAGGGGAAATTAATAATCTCAAATTTAAGGATATTTGTAAAATGGATTGTTCGATAATAATTTTTCTAGGGTAAGCATAATGAGATCAATCATGGGGTGAATAAATTATTCAAAGGAGAGGTCATGAATATTTTTAAATTCTAAATTTTTATTGTCATGCCAATTGTACCAAACCTAAGCCCTAATTTAATTTTTAACAAGACCTTGAGATTGTATGGTTTAACCTAGACTGGATCTTTAACCAGCTGGGATGTCGTTGCTTGAGGACAAGCAACAATTTAAGTTGGGAGGCGTGATCAGAGTCAAAATAACGATGATTTACGTAGGGTTTTGGCTTAGGTTTTGCATATTTTCTCACACTTATGTTTACTTTATTAGAGAAAAAGGCTACTGTCACCATTCTTTATGTTTTATTGCAGAAAACAAGTTTTGGGACTATTTTACACCAAATGGAGCTAGAATCGGGTCAATCGGATCAGCGACGCTCATCGACTAAGTCTCTATTACGGTCCGTATTGCCTAATACGGACCAGGCCTAGCACAGACCAGGAGATAGCGCTGGAAGCATCAAACCCTAACCGTCGAGGACCTAATACGGACCGTATCACCTGATACAGCCCGTAACCGAAGGCATCTCTTGGGGAATAACTGCCGACAGCTGTTTCCAAATCAGTTTCTTAGCCTCTACTCAACCTCCACACGTCCCTCGACTCCTATATAAGGCCCCTGGGCAGAAGGAATAGTCATCTTTGTAATTAGGGTTAGATTTGATTAAAGTGAGAAGAGAGGAGTGCTTGTAACAATGCCGTTCTGCGGCTAAGTTCCTTTTCTTAGGGCTAGGCAGTAAACCTTGTTACTTGATGTTTTGATATATATATTTCTGTTGATTATGATTTCTTGTTGTTGAAACAAAATGCTTTTGTGATTTACTATCTCTTCATCTAACTTCAATGATCTAGTTTGAGTCCGTTAAGGTAGTGACAGTACTTTAATGGTAAGAGAAACTATTTGTATGAATTAGCCTCGTTGAGATTTATTAGGTTTATGTGAAGAAAACCTTAGCGGGGAAACCATAAACCAGACCAACAAAACGCGTACCAAATTCTATCACATGCGTAAAAGAAATTCGCAGTGATCTATGTAGTAATTTGGGGTATTTGAGAGATCAGACATTTGCGTAAGGAAAATCACAGTGTCCTATGTAGAATCTCGGTGAAAGATCTGTCATTCTTGCGTAACATAAATCGCAATGACCTATGTGGTGTCTTTCATTAAACAACAACAAGAAATCAGACGCAACAGGAATATATTGTCAAAGCGGATTGAGTAGTGCCGAAACCCTAGGAATTCTCATCTCTATCTTTACTTTAATTACTTTTAATTGCTTCCTAATTTACATTGATCACATCAACATCTCTCAATTTACAGATTTCGTCTAGCCTTTCGAAAGATTGTGATTCGATCGCTCAAAGCATTGAACAAATATTCCCTGTGGATCGACTTCGAATATACTACTCGATAGGATTGTGCGCTTGTAGTCCGAACCGATAGCATTTACGAGTTTATAAATATTAAAAGAAACATTGCTCTCTTTTGAGTGATCAATGGATCAGGCAATTCATTTGCAATTCTTTGCAAATTTATAATCTTTTGAACTTCGAGTTCACATTGACCACTTCGGGGGTCAAGAGAAGATAATGATGAATTCCAAGTTACTTGTTTATCCAGCTTTGATTTTTCTTCCCCTAAGTTTGAAAATATTGATTCATTAAAATGACAATCAGCAAATCTTGCTGTAAAAACATCTCTTGTTAATGGTTCTAAATATTTAATAATAGAAGGAGAATTAAAACCAATATAAATTACCAACCTTCTTTGAGGTCCCATTTTTGTGCGTTGTGGAGGAGAAATTGGAACATATACTGCACAACCAAATATCTTTATATGGGACAAATTTGGTTCTCTTCCGGAGACCAATTGTAACGGGAAATACCTATGATCTGCAGTTGGCCTTAACCTAATTAGTGCAGCAGCATGTAATATGGCATGTCCCCATGCAGCAGACGGTAAACTAGATTTCATAAGTAAAGGTCTAGCAATTAATTGCAACTTTTTAATCAACGATTCTGCTAGACCGTTTTGTGTATGAACATGGGCCACTGGATGTTCTACCGTAATTTCAATAGACATGCAATAATCATTAAAAGTTTGAGAAGTAAACTCTCCTGCATTATCAAGCCGGATTCTTTTAATTTGATAATCCGGAAAATTAACTTACAATTGGATAATTTGTGCTAATAGTCTAGCAAACGCAACATTTCTTGTTGCTAACAAACTCACATGTGACCAGCGTGTTGATGCATCAATTAACACCATAAAATATCTAAATGGTCCACATAGAGGTGTAATAGGCCCACATATATCTCCTTGAATTCTTTCTAAAATGAAGGAGCTTCAGGTCCAATTTTATTTGGAGATGGCCTAGTAATTAGTTTTCCAAGAGAGCATGCTTCGCATGTCAATTCTTTTGATAATAGGATCTTCAAGTCCTTTAGGGGATGCCCATTTGCACTTTCAATTATTCTCCTCATCATTATATTTTCTGAATGACCCAATCTTTCATGCCACAAAGTAAATAACTTTGGATCAACTAACTTCTGGTTAGTAACCATATTTGTTCTATTGTACTTATATAAGTACCATATAGTCCAGAAGACAATGCTTGCATCTTTTCCATTATAATTTTCTGGCTATTTTTAAGAGATGTGATATGAAGATATTCGCAATTTCTCTCATTCATAGTTTCATATGATAATCATTCTTTCAAATATCTTTAAAACTTAGTAGATTTCTTCTGGATCTACTTGAATATAATGCATCATCTATTATTAATTTTGTTCCTTTAGATAACAAAAAACAAGCTCTTCCGGAGCCTTCAATTAAATTAGTTGTGCCAGATATAGTGTGGATATTAGTCTCACCAAGATGCAATTTGTGAAAAAAATATTTCTTACTTTTCAATATGTTATTTGTTGTTCCGCTGTCTACCAGACATGGATCTTCTTTACTTACCATTGCGTCAATCATTTTCCTTTAAAATAAAAGAATGCAAGAAGAAATTAAAATAAACTACCTTTATTCATTTGTTTGCATTTAAAAATATAAAAGTAATCTAAACTTTTATTAAACATAAACATAAGCTTTTATATTATATTTTCTCCCTAAGTAATAATATTTATTTCTTCATCCATATTCTGGAAGAAATTTGATACATCAAGATGTGTATCCATATGACATTCATATTCGGAGTCATTTTCAGTAAAATTAGTTTTCACATTTTTCTCCTTTTTCTTGATTGAGGCTTGATAAAGCTCTACAAAATGATTGGATGTACGACAGGTACGCAATCAATGATTTGTCATCCCACATCTGTAACAAACATCTTCATGATGTTTTCCTTTCTCATTTTTCATTAATACGTATTTATAACAAAATACAACTTCAGGTTATTAATACCATAACTTCGAGTTATGATAAATGAAAAAGGAGATAAATTCAAACATTGTCAAATTTGTCATATGTACTACAAAATAGATACGTATTAATAATTTCAAATTATTAATATCATAACTTCAGGTTATTAATGCCATAACTTCAGGTTATTAATATCACAACTTCAGGTTGTGAAAAGGGAGATGAATAAATATAAATAAAAGAATAAATTGCATAAATAAATAAATAAATAAATTTAAATGTATTAATAACTTCAGGTTGATATTATATAACTTCAGGTTATAATAAAATACTTATTTAATAACTTCTGGTTATTAAATTTCTTGACTGCGCTATGTAAAATTTAATTTGAAATAACTTCGGGTTATATTTTCATCCAATGACCTATAATAACTTCTAGGTATTATATTGATTTTATATGAAAATTTCTAATAAAACTTCAGGTTTTTAATTGAGAATAACTGCAGGTTATTATTCATCCAGTGGCCTATAATAACTGCTGGTTATTATATTAATTTTATATTAAAATTTCAAGTAGAACTTCAGGTTCTAAACAATTATAATAATAACTTCATGTTATTATTCTATTCGAGTAATACAAACTTTGGGTTCTTGATAAATTTTTAGTTTCAATAATAACTTCAGGTTATTATTCCATCACTTACTTCAACGAATGATTCTTATAACTAAAACAAACATAATAAAAAATTTAAATAAAATTTAACTTAATGAAAGATATAATAATCAATCATATAAATTACTTACAGAATAACTTTGCAACTTCTTCCGAGCAATTCGTGCTGATAACGTGTTGTAAAATTAAAATGAAGTTGCAACAAAAGTAAAGTAAATAACAAGAGAGATAGAGAGAGTAATAACAGAATTTTATTATCTTCTAATTGTATGTACTTTTTTGCTTTTACAAAGCCTCTATTTATAGGCTAGAAAGAGATGTTACAATAATAAAGAAGAAAATAAATGTCCATAGTAGTGGAGTGGTGGAGTGGTGGAGTAGTGGGGCAATGAATTGAACATCCACATAAATCATATTAAATTTAATTTACAACAGAATGTTCCATTATGATAACGGTAATTTTACTAATAATCTAAAATTCAATTTTTACTATATCAAAGTGTATTCAAGTACAAAAAAAATCATTAAGTTAAATATAAAGTTACTTTTGAACGCCAAGAAAATACCAAAAATTGAACACACCAAATTAATCAGAACAAATTGTTAATTCTTAGATTTCTTAACTGTGTGAAAAATAACTCCAAAATTTATGATTTTTCATATGAATGCACTAACAACAAGTTATCAAATGTTGATTTAATGCTGGACACCAATAAAATATGTTAAATTAAGACAATATTACAAAGAGCAAAACCACCATTGGTATCTTGACCCCGTCCCCCCCCCCCCCCCCCCCCCCCAAAAAAAATAAAAATAAATAAAGATAAGATAAGATTATACATGTTTAATATTTGTAACGGTTAATAAATTAATGAAAAACTGATTATCCTATTTTACCACCTCTGTAGGTAGCCATTTCTGGAACCTAGCTAATTGATATTTATTCTGCTTAATTACAAGATTAGTGAGGGCTTAACTCGCAATCATCCAATTAATTAATTCCCAGTTCCTCCACGTGTATATCGTTCATTGGGCTATACATTGACCTATCATTTTTTTCTTACCAAGAGGATTCATGGTGGGACCCACCTGGTGATCCTTACCCGTTAATAAGTCTAAGTTCATTGGCTATGCCAGCAAAGCATTAGAATCTTAGCTTGCCACGTCGGAATCCATGGAATCATTGTAATTATTGTTTTTTCTTATAATAGTCCAAAGATTAGAAAAATTTGCAGAATTCTCATAGTCTTCAACATTAAAATAAAAGATTAGTGAGGGCTTAACTCGCAATCATCCAATTAATTCCCAGTTCCTCCACGTGTATATCGTTCATTGGGCTATACATAGAGTGAAAAAAACGTGTCGTGCCCTGCTGTGCTGTGACTTTGGTCTCGTGCCATGCCGTGACCAAGTTAATTTTTCACATGTCGTGCCATGCCGTAACCAAAATGTCAAGAGGTGGTCACGGCATGCGAATGGTCACGCCACGTGAGTCACGCTGTGCCTAAACGTGCCGTGACCATACGTGACTCGCGTGACCATTTAATCATAATTTAGGTTAGTTTATTCAAGATTCACAATTAAATCAATATCTAATGGTCCTAATTACACATGACTCGCGTGACTACGTGTCGTGCCGTGCCGTAACTAAATCTTTCACGTACCATGCCGTGACGTGCCAAAGTTTCAAAAGATCACGACACGGAACACACGAGTCATGACACGTAACTGACATTCATTTTGTCGTGCCGTTTTGTACCATAACCGTGCTATTCCGTGATGGAGCCAGCTCTGCCGTGCCATTTTTTCCACTCTCGCTGTACATTGACCTATCATTTTTAACCAAGAGGTCTCATTCATGGGGGGACCCACCTGGTGATTCTTACCCGTTCATAAGTTTTAAGTTCATTGGCTATGCCAGCAAAGCATAGAATCTTAGCTTGCCACGTCGGAATCCATGGAATCTTTGTAATTATTGTTTTTTCTTATAATAGTCAAAAGATTAGAAAAATTTGCAGAATTCTCAAAGTCTTCAACATTAAAATAAAAGTTTGGAGATTAGCCTAATTAATGAAGAACATAATAGACTTATAATAACCAGCATGTCATATCAAGAAAATCAAATCAAACAAATCAACACTATTTAGTAATATAGAAACTTGAGGAGGGTTCAAATGCCTCCATTTTTCATGCCTCCACCATGCCTCCATATTTTAAAACTTTAATAACTCAAAATTTAAAACTTAAAAGTCAAAATAAAACCGTTGGATATGATCTACATCATTTTATCTATTTGCTCATAAAAAATTATTACATTTCGATTTTGTTTTTATGTGAATCAACAAGTTGAAAAATCAACGTCTAGAAATTATCCACATTAGTATGTTTTTTACAAGCTCTTGACGACAACCAAAACAAAATTGAAATATCATAATTTTTTACACGTGTACAGATAAAATGATGTAGACCATATCCAACGGTTTTATTTTGACTTTTAAGTTTAAAATATGGAGGCATGGTGGAGGCATGAAAAATGGAGGCATTTGAACCCTCCTCTAGAAACTTTACCTCAAAATAAGTTGGAAATTGCTAATATGCTATGCATAGCATAGAGGGCCTCCGTGCTACGGCTCAATATTTGAGTTTTCAAAATCTTAACGGTCGATCCGAACTGTTCAACATGATCTCCATATGAATGTGTACTTGCAAACCAAATTTTACATTTTTTAGAATCTTTTTACTATTTTTTTAGATAGTTAGAAAATCACTTGATCTGAAAATTCTGTACCATTCAGATCAAGTGTTTTTCTACCTATCTAAAAACATAGTAAAAAAATTCTAAAAAATATAAAATTTAATTTGCAAGTACATATTCATATGGATATCATGTTGAACGGTTTGGATCGACCGTTAGAATTTTGAAAACTCACATACTGAGCCGTAGCACGGAGCCCCTCTATGCTATGCATAGCACCATAGCCAACTCCAAATAAGTTATATCCAATAAGAATTTTCTTTGTTTCCTAGCTAGAAGGATTCTCATCTCACCATCATTTTCTTGTAGTTGACAATACTATTGATGATGGTAATTGGTACGTAATGATGATGTTAAATAAATAATTTATAATATTTTTTAAGCTCTCTGTACAAAGAGGAACTGATATGATCTAGTCTACAATATATTTTCATATAAACGTACCTATTTCATTTATCCCTATAATTAATTGTCAGAATTACACTTTCACAATTCATTTCACAAGGATTGATGACTATTGTAAATATTGATCATAATATATATTTTATTCTAATATAGGTATAATTACGATAAAGACATACGAGACAGAATGTTCAGGACGAACAGACTGATGGTGACCTCGCTTGTTGCCCTACAATATCACGTACGGGGTTATTAGATTAGTCTGAGATTCATGACTAGGAATTAAATCGTAACTTGCTGTGCATATTGAATATTTGATTGACTGCATTGATTGAACTGTTGCATCATATGCATAGCCCAATACAATTGAAACTGAATTACAGGTAACTCTGTTGACTGTCATGTTGATATTGCTTATCGATCGATTGATCTTATTATAAATGATTGATTGAGACCATAATAATTGAATTGATTGAATATTGAATAGTATAATCCTGAACCTCCATATAGTGAAGAAAAATAATTAATATATTCTACAATACAATGATAAATGACAATTATTGCATGCAGGGGTTTTCTTGCAAATTTCACTGCTGTTTGAATCTCTTTCCCTTCCCAAGATTCATGCATGGGCCATTGAAGTTGTTGAGCAAAGCTCAGAGCTGTTGGCCTACTTTAATTTATTAATTGTAGCGTGTTGTGACCACCAGTTTAACTAATTCATTTATTTCCTAATAAAATTCCTGCTCCGATCTCAATAAAAAAAAAAAAAAAAGGTCATTTAACAAGTGAAGTAAACTGTTACATCATCTTAATTAATTCTGTCAATCAGAAGGTAACTTTAAATGAAGTAAGAGAAATAAATTAAACTCTTACATCATCTCAAGATGTGCACTAACTTTACTTTATCAAAAATTGACTTTTAAAACCCTAAATTCTCCCAATCACTTTACTTATGTTGAGGGCAACTTGATCTCCTAATCACTATACTTATGCAAAAAGAATATAAATAATTTGATTATTTTCAAGATTTTTTTTATTGTACATTAGATATATATCAAACTCATGTATACTTAATAGATAAAAAAAAATTAAAATTAATGAGTCATTATATCAAAATAAATGACGAAAAGTAAACAAGTCAGGTGGATGAGTGGAGAGATGATGTGCCATGTCTAAAAATTTAGTAAATTAATTCTATTTAGATATTATAAATTTCAACTTCTTTATCTCATTCACCAAACAAAGAGTTTAAGATTTACAATTTGCAATTAACAAGAAAAATGCAAATTGCAAAGAAGCCTGTATATTTCTTTGAGTTAATGAAAATATTTTTCTTATCAATAAAAATCGTAAGATGGCAGTTGCCACCTTACCCTAAAAAAAAAAACTTTTCTACATTCGAATATTAACATATTGTGAAAATTTTATCTTTCAACTTGTACAGTTTTGAGTTGAACCCAACTCAGTTTTAAGTTAACATGTTTAACTTTAGTTGTGAAAATTATCTTTACTTGACTACTTTAGGGCTTGTTCGGCACGTTACTATGTCCGTGGGAAAAAAAAAATTCACTCTGATTGAATTTTTTTTCTCTACGCGCACAGTAAAATTTAGTTCAATTCCTATGCCCACGCTCATTCCCCTTTTTGCGCCGAACAGGCCCTTAACTTGGTTGAAATGCATTTGGTTCAATTAACTATTAAATATGGTACCTGGTAACATGCATGTAATGAGTTATGTTATGAAGTTTGGTAATTAATCATTTGAGGATGTCAATTTCTGGTGATCGATGGGATCATTTAACTAATGTAGTACTAGTACAAGAAGGTGAGAAAATGGTTAGACTACCTAATTTATGTACTATGTCTCAAGCACAAAAAAGAGAAAAAGAAAACAAAAAAAGGTTGGGTTTGCTTTTCATGGTTTAAGTCATAGCACTGGAAAATGACACAAAGCTCATGTTGCTAATTGTCATCTACTTTGAGCAACGAAAGATTTACAAATGTTATTGTAATTTATGGACCACAATCAATCATTAAAAAGATGTTCGGATCATTAGCTTCAGACCCGTTAGCTAGGTTACTAATTTTAAGGTAAAAAAAAAAAAAATTCAACCTTTTTTCCTATTTTAGAAAATTACCGTTATGTGTAAAAATTAGGCTACCGTTAGAAACCAAATAGGGTACCATTTTTATGTTGAGACTATAGCTATCGGTTATGAATTGAAATCTTTTGAAATCCATCATTTTTGAACAGTGTTTTTGAAATTTCTGAAATTTCAAATCCAGCCGTCCAACTTTTTCTTTGTACGTATATCGAAATAGTTGATTTTTCTGTGCACGCATCTAAAAACAGCTTGACGGTTGGATTCAGAAAATCAGAGATTTCAGAAACACTGTTCACCAGTGAGAATTTCAGTAAATTCGTTTCCATCGGTTATTAGCTCTCTTTTTTATGTTGCATGTATTTTCAAATGCTATTAATTAAGTTACCTTTTCCTTCAAATCAAGGTTGGTGATTAAGAAAATGAGATTAAGAAAATCATGTCATCATGTGCCTCGAGGATTCGGTCAACCGCTTGAAATTATTCTCTATGTACGTAACGCCTGATTTAAAAGTAATTGATGGGAAATGTTTAATAAGTTAGAAGAACTCTCAAAAGATTCAACTAACGTTGATGCCTACTAATCAGAAATCATAGATAATGGAGAACATATAGGAAAGGCATTAAATAATAGCGCGCGCACAATGTCCATTGATTTATTTACACACATCCAGAGTCGTGTATAATTGTTGCATTTTTCTAAACTTGGCACATAATGATCGCATGCATGTATTATTTGCGCACCATCAAAGGTTGGCACTTTTGTGATATGCACATATTATCAAATTATGTGGATGATACCACAGTGATAAATGAATAGTTCGGATTCAGTTCGGCGGAGTTAAAAATATGTGATTAAGATATAATTTAAATATAATTCGGAAAATAATTCGATACAACAAGAAAGCGAAAAAAAAAACAAAACCCCAAAAATAAAAATAAAAATAAAAAGTATATCCATCAATTGGATCCCGTGCCTTTGATACAATGCACACATCAATGTATACAAAGTTACTAACAATACAAGATCACACCTGCCTTGGAATTACAAATGTGAAGTGACCCTTGATTCACTTAAAAAAAAGTTCAAAAAAAGTGAAGTTGGCATGCTCTCCTAAGTCCTCATGCGTTGAATTGTTTCGAAAAAAATGCGAATAAAACGTAAAATTCGTTTAATTCGTGAATTACCGTTTTATTCGCTGTTTGATACGTTGGTGGTTTAAATCTGTTTAATTCGCGAATTAAACGCGAATCATGTTACTATGTCATGGTACTAAGATAATATTGAAATATTTTCCATTTTTATTTCAACTTTGTATTTTATTTTAAATGCTAACTTAAAAAAAATTGGTAATCTTCATACACTTGGCTATAATTTTTGTGTTTTTTTAATAAATAATTTTTAGGAATGAAATAACAATTTGCAATTCTCACGAATTAATATCTATCTTGATAAAAAATAAAAGAGAATGGATAATAAATTCTCAATAAAACTTCTTCAGTCAACATTTTCTAATTTGATCAGAGATCAACATTCTTAAAAATTAATATAAATAGTCCACATTTTTAAAACATATATAGTTCCATAACTAATTTTACAAGCTCATAAGATTGTATTCCAAGAGCATTAACTTCATGATTCCTAAGAGGGACTTAGATCATTACATAATTCACATCACCTCAGGTTACCTAACTCAAGAAAATTACGATCGGACGGCCCATTTAATATGACACGAATCTCAAAACAACCTCCTACAGTCTCAATAGGCACCGGATTTGAGTTTGGCTCAGATATAATTAATCTGAGCCGGCCGTTGTAATTTGCTTGAGTCAGGTACCTGGGAGGATATCTGTCCATCATTACATCCCTCTCAAGTTGGGGGCGAAAAGTACTGATGATACGACCGGTTGACATGCTCGATCGACGGTTCACAAAATGGGGCAAAGAAGATAATCGAGTTGTCAATCAAATGGTCCAGTTCAGCTGAGGGGATTCCACTTGAGAAGAAAGGGAATTCCAAGGTTGAGCGTCACAATTAAAAGAGAAAGAGCCTCATCACATTTTAAAAGAACCATTAATGTGAAGAGATTGGAGAATTTGTATATGTCAAAGTGAGAACTGGAGAAGATTCATTTGTGAGAAGAGATTGTAATTGTATATGTGTTTTCTGAGTGGCGTATTGGTTATTCTTTTTTTTATATACTTTTTTTTTTCTTGTTCAATTTGTATAAATAGATTTACCCTCTTTTATATTTTATTCATTATCTACGCTGTTTTAATACGGCTGTATAAATCTGACTGGGAATTTCTAAAAAAAATAAAACATTTTTTTTTTTATAATATCCTCCCAATCTTGCGGATATTACATTGAGATCTACAAAAGAAACTTTAAAGGAACGCAGGGAGAGAAAATGCTGGATTGGGATCTGCTGCGATCCGAAGTTTGAGTCCAGTAATTCTGAAATTCCTCCTTTTTCAAATTCAACCGTCCAACTTTTTATGTGCATGTATCTCAAAACAACTAATTTCTCTGTGTACGCATCTCGAAACAATTCGACAGTTGGATTTGAAAAAATAGAGATTTCAAGGTACTGTTTACATGTGAAAGATCGCAGCAGATTCTCTTCCGAAAATGCTGGATTAGAAAAAACATAAAATATTGGGTCAAAACGGAGATGGGATGGGCCGAGGATAAAAGTAGAGATTTTAGATTGAAGGATAAAAAAATTCCACTTGCAAATGAATTGATGATGTGATAATTATAATTTCAATTGTAGGAATGTGAAACAATTGCTGTACTAAATTAGCAATCTTGCTATATCACATCATCATTTTACAATTGATCTTATTTATCAATTTGAGGGATGCAAATAAATAAACTATAAAAATGTAAAAAAGTTATATTAAAATATTTAATATGTCTGACAAATTGAAATTAGAATGCATTACAGGAACGAAGATGATTTGAAAATGATAGTGAAAATAACCATTCAAATTATTAATATGGTAGATACACTTCTTTTTGTTACAATTGAAACCGACATTTTTATTAATATCCAAAGTTTAATACAAATTATTAATTATGCCCAGAATCGGACTAATTATCGAAAAATACCCAAGCCGGCCAGAAAATGGCCGGCTTAGGTCCCTCCCTAAGCCGGCCATTTTCTGGCCGGCTTGGTACCTTTTTTTTTTTTTTTTTTTAACCGCATTATTTTTGTTTTAGGTGATTTTTATTAGAGTCAAATATTTTATTTCTGAGTTTCGTACAAAATAATAAAGTATACACAAAATATAAATAGAGTCCACACAATTTTTACAACATGCATATAAATCACCTATTATTGCTACGTCTAAAAGGTAATCTCCGAAGTAAACCACTTGCGAAAGATGCCCTACGAGATGGTCTAACAGATGGCTCTGGTTGCTCACTAGATGGGCCGGCCTGGGCTCCAGATGGCGCTGCTTGGCTTGTAGATGGGCCGGCCTGGGCTGCAGATGGCCTTGCTTGGCTTGTAGATGCTCTTGTTGTGCGTCTAGTAGTGGACCTCCTCGGTTGGACAGACGGCTCCACTTGCACCCCAACCGCCTCTCCTCCTATGTCAACCGCCTCTCCCATTGATTCGGCATACATAGCAGCTGCATCTAAACGGCTCGTAGCTGTGCTACGCCGTGACCCTCCGGACCCACTTTCCGACGCCATTACTCGCTCATTTTCTGCCGCATTTGCTGCGTTTTTTGCCTCTGCATTTGCATGTGTTACTTAGTAAGTTGGTATAAATTGAAAAGAAAAATAATTTTAGATGAATGTTACATACCTCTTCGTTGCCTATCGGAAGTGGAACGGCGAGGCTGATGCCCCCTTCGTCTACCTTCTATTTCATCCATCGTCATTACATGATGGATGTGTTTTCGCCTCCCCTTCCTAATCCAACCACTACTCGGAAGGATTCTGTCTCCAGGGTTAGGAGGCCAGTCTCCCATATTGCCAATTGGATTGAACACATGGTTCCAAGTACTCACAAGATAGGGTGTTTTATACCAGTCTGCAACAAAGTCGTCCTCTTGCCAGTTTCGGTCACGGCAAACAGCTAAGACATGAGCGCACGGAATAGAAGTTAACTGGATACCTCTGCAAGTGCATTCCATTTGTCTGTCGGGACCGCGCGTCACAATATACATGAACTCCCTGTGAGTGGGTTCCATGTTGCCCATGTCGCTACGGGTGCAAGGAACGTACTCATTTGAGAATGAAACTTGGTACTGACCTTGGCCCTGCGTGTAACGCACCAATTTCATTTTTGAAGCTTTCCCCCAATGTTTTTTTATCTTTTGCAAAACCCGGTCAGAAAGAACCTGTCCCTTGTCTTGTAATTCCATTGCTCGCTGACGCCGCTCAACAAACCATCTGTTGCACGTGTAGAACGTATCCTCCACTATGGCACAAACAGGCAAGCTACGACTAGTTCGGAAGACATTGTTGAGTGACTCGGAGCCGTTTGTTGTTATGATACCAAACCGGTATCCTCCATCACAGGTTTGGAAAATTTTCTCATAATTAGACGGCTCCATCACATCATTAGGACGTACTTTGCCCACTCTCTTTAAGTACGCATTGCACTTCGGATTTAGCTGCACAAAAACAAATGTGTTATTTCATTTTCATAAAATTCTTATAAGATAATTAAACGAAATGTTATAAGTTATACATACATGAGCAAACTCTTCGAACATCTCTTTCAATCTTCTCGGCTTCTTCCTCTTTGCTCCTTCCCTGAACCTCCATCCGTACCATCTGTCTCCTCCACAGTTCTTGAACAGGTTGTCAGCAACATGCTGCATACAATACATGTGCACAAAAAGCTCGGGAGGCCATCCGTATTCAACTGTCAGTGCAGCTTTGATCCCCTTGTGCTGGTCCGATATGACACATACAAATTTATATGGGCCGAGCACTTCATTCCTCAACCACTGTAAGAAAAAACCCCAATTCTCAGTATCCTCCTGCCGCACAATTGCAAATGCAATAGGCAACAATTGGTTCTCGGCATCGTAGCCGCAAGCTATCAAAAGCCTCCCCTCATATCTCCCAGACAAGAAGCAGACATCGATGCTGATCACTGGTCTCAGGTACTGGAACGCCGCAATGCATGGACCAAACGCCCAGGCTACGGCTCTGAACTGGGCAACACCTGGCATGATTAGTCATGTTTCCTTATTCCGTACCGGGCTGGTTAGAAATTGGTGCGTCGAGCCGGGATTGTTGTGGAAAATTGCAAGCAACAGTGGTCTCAGCAAGCTGTATGAAATCTCCCAACTCCCAAATTATCGGGCTATTGCCAGCTCACGGCCCCTCCACAGTCGGTTGTATTTATGTGTCACATTGTTATACACAGACAAAACAATGTCTGCCACCGTCTGGATGCTCATACACGGGTCCTTTTTAATGGCGTTCTCAATGACATCGGCAATGAGTGATGCCGTCAGACATTCGTGGTCGTTCCTCGTACTCTCAGTCCTACATGTGTGAGGCCTGTCTTGCTTAGTTATAACCCATGCGTCTCCACATCCCGTCGGCTTTGCCCTAAGCTCGTAACGGCAATTCTTATCCTTGCACAACAGAGTAACCCGATCCCTGTCACTTTTCCAAGATCTGAACTCCTGATTCTTAGTTATATGGTGCTCTCTGATCTTCTTCATTAGGTCTTCTTTGCTTTTAAAATATTGGTTTGCAGTCAACTCACCTTTGTACTCAATCCATTGCCCATAATAACCAATATCTGTTTCTCTAAACTCTGAAACATCATTGAGGTCTGGAAACGGGTGCGTATCAGTCCGGCCACTAAGCGGCCCCCCTCATAAGTATGCCTTTCAGCTGTTTCAACCGGCCCGTCTTCATCGCAACCTTTCATGTGATCTGAATCTCCTCACATTTCTCCCTCAAATTCATCCCCGCTCCTCAGATCATCCTCCGGTATTTCATTAATATCTTCAAAGTCCGGGCAGCTTGCATTGTCTACTGGTGCAGGTCTGGGGTAAGGTGATATTAGAGGTAACGGTAAAGGAGCCACATTTACGGATCTAGGTGGGATTGAAACTGAGTGTCTTGGTCTGCCTCGATTGTGTCTAGGTGGGGATGCAACTGAGTGTCTTCGTTGAGGTGCTGGTGGAGTGACGTAGTTGTAGGGTTCTGGGTCAGGTTCGTTGAGGGGTAAGGTGGAGTCACGTCTGTAGGTTTCTGATTGTGGGGTATAATGTGGTGCCGCTGATCCAGAGCCCGAACTTCCAACCCCGGACTCTACCGGAACTCTTCTAGCAAATATTTCTATTAGAAAATTCCATTCGGACCTCAAATAACCAAACATGCCTCTCCACGTACTCTCATCTACCAGTTTCGCAACAATCCATTTTCCGTTGGAGGGATGGCAATATCGGGTTGCCAATTCTAGGTCCCACCTTTCTGGGTTGTAACCGGTGTGTGTGTAAACTATGGATTTCAGGTCCAAAAGTGAGATGTCATCTGGAATCATTAATGAATGAGCTGCATCTTTGTTGTAATATGCCCCTTGTGCACTATTAAGCATCTTCCCACCATAGTGTAATGAAATAAAGGCCATGGTAAACAAACTACATTTTAGAAAATGGTAAACAATTGTCAGGTTACTAAATGGTAAACATTTGTCAGGTAACTAAATAGTAAACAATTGACTGGTTACTACTTCTTTTTGGGTTTAGGGTTTATGTTATAGGGTATAGGGTATACGGTATACGGTATAGGGTTTAGGGTTTTGGGTTTTGGGTTTTGGGTTTTGGGTTTTGGGTTTAGGGTTATAGGGTTATAGGGTTATAGGGTTATAGGGTTATGGGTTTAGGGTTTAGGGTTATAGGGTCTAGGGTCTAGGGTCTAGGGTGTAGGGTCTAGGGTTATAGGGTTATAGTGTTATAGGGTTTAGGGTTTAGGGTTATAGGGTTATAGGGTTATAGGGTTTAGGGTTATAGGGTTTAGGGTTTAGGGTTTAGGGTTATAGGGTTATAGGGTTTAGGGTTTAGGGTTTAGGGTTTAGGGTTATAGGGTTTAGGGTTTAGGGTTTATTATTACATTTTTTAATAATATAATTAATTATTCTATAAAATAATAAAAAATAATAATAAAATAATAATAAAATAAAAAAAATTTACCTCAATAGTGATTAGTGAGCTGCCTCGGGCTGTGTGCCTTCATCTGAAGGGAGGAGTTCTTTTTATAGAATTTTGCGGTTTAAAAAAAAAAAAAAAGTTACTAAGCCGGCCAGAAAATGACCGGCTTAGGGAGGGACCTAAGCTGGCCATTTTCTGACCGGCTTGGGTATTTTTCGATAATTAGTCCGATTCTGGACATAATTAATAATTTGTATTAAACTTTGGATATTAATAAAAATGTCGGCATTGAAATGTGAAAACATTTTAATAACATAGGATGATTTTAAAAATAAAGTTGAGATTTATTAATAACAATTTAACTTTGTATTTGACAACCCGTCAAATAAATAAAATGTTTAATATTTTATAAAGGGTTTGTGTATCAATTTTCGTGTATTTAAATGTCAATTATTATTCGTTCAAATAATAAGCAAAGTTTCAGATTTTAAACTATTTGATGACCAATAAAACTTGCATTAAATAAATTTCATCTTTTTTTTTTTATATTCAATTTACAAGGACTGTCATCTAAGAAAACTAAATTGTTGTTAAAAAACCACGTGTACTACTTATATGAATTGATTCTCTATATAAAATATGACTAGCAAAATCATAATTGCACGAGCACGAAAAGCTTTGATACATGGAATATCAAAAAAGATACATGAAAAATGTTGTGCCTCTAAATTCTAATGAGACCAATATCAGCACATGGAACACATCGCCAATAAATAGTGGCAACTTTGCCCCATCAAGGTCAATATGGCCATCCTTAGGCCCCAGAAGAATTTGGTGTTCCAAAATTGATCAATTACATCACAACCTCCAAAAGATTTTGAGTTCTAAGAAACCCGATGTCCCATAAGCTCTCATCCAATTAGGGGAAGAACTCGTGCGAAAGACTAGGAGGAAACACAAATTTGTTCCCCTCCCGCCACCCTACCCCTACCAAAAGAACAAACTCGATTCAAAAAATAAAGTTCCGGCATATTTTCTGAGCTAGTTAAAAGAGTGATATCGGCAAAATATAAAAACTCTTTGATATTCTCTTCTTAAGTTAAATTACGGTGCTTTTTCTGTTTTTTTTCCCCCCATTTTTCCTCACAAAACATTTACTTAGTATTGTGTATTCCCTGTTCCAGTTCCGCTCTGAGGTGGCCTCATTGTGCCAGTTGTGGGGGGAACACTTGCCATAGAAGGAGAAACCCCAGCTTGGTTCAGCAGACCGAGTCCAGCCATAGGATTAAGACCACCAAGCAATGCAAAATTGGGCCCTATATCCACACTGGCACGAGTAATTGATGTTGCAGCTCCTGCTTTGGGTTTTGACGTGGGCCCACGGGATGCTAGCTGGCACTGAACAGTGCGTTCACCGATACGTCTCTGTGGTTCCTTAAGGGCATTTTGGGCAGAGGAACGGTGCTCGAAGAGAACAAAGCCGTAGCCTTTGCAATGGCCCGTGACTCTGTCACATACTGCTTTGACCTAGTTTAAATTGAAGAGAATTGTCTTCAGAAAATAAATAAAGGGATTGTATAATCATTATATGAAGGAAACAGGATATTGAGGAATGCCTTTTCTTTTGACTTCGTTCCTATGTAGCATGGACCCTTCTAAAATCGTGCCGTGTGTGTACAGGTGTCCGTGCCTGACACAACACTGACACTCATGTCTAAAATAGAAATTGAACCGAAACACATCATATCATGTCATGTTGTGTCATCTTAAACATTTTTGAGTCCATGTTCGTGCTATGTAGCTTTGTCCTAAGGAATGTTTACTACTTGAGAAAATAAGGAAAATTGAGATAAAGAACCTAATTTCAACAGTATTTGCTTAGCCCCAACTCTTTATTAATCAGTACTTGAAATGTTACTGGCAAATGAGGTTAGTTTCTTTGCACTCTCAAACTCCTCCAGCCTCAGCAAATAAAACCATACTAGGGTGTATTATTCCACCCCATGTCAATACCCAATGAAACCCAATTAAAAAATCCTACAATAATCAACTGCAAAGAACAACTAAATATGATCAGCAATGAATAACCAATCTAAGCAAGTTCAGGCATACGTGTAAAGTAATAAATTTGTAAACAAGTAATGCAATGTAAAACTGAAAAAACCCATATGACCTCCTCTATAGTCCCGAAAGGCGTGAAAGCTTGTCTCAGATCCTCTGTCGTGGCATCAAAATTCAATCCATGCACGAAAATCTTACGGTGCTCAGGATCTGACTGCGCCGATGAAGAGATAGCCGACATCACCGATGGGTTTTTCATCGCTGCCTCTGTGAGAAGAGCCATGAGCTGCTCCTTGCTAAACGGATCCACCAGCTGCCTTATCGCATCCCGGTCAGCCGGGTCAATCACCTCCTCTTCTCCTTTGCTCGATCGAATTTTCTTTTTCGATGGGGGTTTCTTACTGCCTTCATCCTCGGATTCTGATTCCTCAGATTCGGACTCGGATTCGGATTCTGATTCGGATGCGTCGCCTTCTTCCCCCGATTCTTCGACCTCCTCCTCCTCTTCTTCTTCTTCTTCAGAGGAAGAGCCGGAAGAGCAAGATTCGGACTCGGATTCCGATTCAGGTTCAGGCTTAGATTTGCGCTTCATGGTGGGTGACAAATTCTACTTGCAAGTTGTAACCGGAGAGTAAATCAGAACTAGGGTTTTTGCAATTTTTGCTTTCCGAGTCTCCCAAGAAGCTGTAAAGCGGTTTGTTCGTTTATTAAATGGGCTAACGGGCTGTTCGTAGACAGCTTTATATGAGCCTACTTTAACTTATTTAATTAAATGGGCCTGACTGCACCACACCAATGGCCCTTCCGACAGAATCCGTATCCTCCAGGTACCCGCCTCAAGCAAATTACAAACGGACGGCCCAGATTAATCCCAGCCGGGCCGAAGTCGTTTTGAAATTTGTGCCAAGGGAAAAAGTTTTTATCTGGGCCGTCCGTTTGTAAATTGCTTGAGTCTGGTACCGGGGTGATCCGAATTCCGACCGACCAGGTCACTCTCAAATCTCCCCGTAAATCAAATTCGTCCCTCTTTTTGTTGATCGTAAATCTAGGGTTTACTCAGTCCTCTTGAGGACGATTTCTAGGTACGATTATTGATTTCTCTTTCTTTCAAGGTATTATTGTTGATTTCTCTGCTATTTCTCTGGTTACTTACCGGTTCTGCTTTCTCATATCTGTCCAAGTATGTCGAGATTCATAATTTTCTTTGATTCGTACTCTCTATTCGTTTATTGAGTGAAATTTCCATCATGTTCGCCTAAAACTTGTACCTTTCTCTGCCTGAGTTACCGTAGTATAGGAGGAGTCAAAGGTTTATGCTTTGTTCTTGCTGGGGTAGTGGGATTTAAGAGGTTATAATTGGTATCTGAGCGTCTTCAATTTTGGTTAGGGGGTGGTAGATAGGGATTGCATATTTGTGATCATCCAATTAACTTTTCCGTTCACATTTTTTTTTTTTTTTTTGATATTTGCTTAATTGGGTTCTTACAGATTACCCCTAATAAACTGAACCCTGTAAAGAACCTTACTATGTAATACCAGTAAGGTCCAGCACCAGGATATACCAACTTAATCGACCTATTATTGTTTGTGTTGTCCCTTTTTTCCCCTTTTGTTATTGATTCAGCCTTTTCTTCCTAATCCATCTTAATATATATGAACATATTTTTCGGGTTAATATTTTTTTAATATTTTAGCAGGCTAGGAGCCTATTCCAATTTTAAATAGTTGCCTTCGCAATATCTATGCAGTAATTTATGACCATCTTAGGGTAGTTTTGATCAAGTTCTATTAACAACCTTTTCTTTTATTACAGAGAAACTTCTTACAAGTACAATCAATAATTATTGATGTCGAATAAAGATGATCAGAAAGCTCAGGCGGCAACTGATCGGATCAAGGCTGCTGCCCTTTCAGCTGCAAAAGGCCTCAGTCGGGCCCAGGCCGAGCGAGCTGCTGCCAATGCTGCCCGCAATGTCAATGCTTATGGCCAGAAAGAAGAAGGCCCGAGCAGGTGGCAGGAGAGGAAGGAACAAAAGCGCCGCATGTACCTCATGAGCACTGAAAAGGCTGTTCGGCTTGGTGAGAGGAAAGATACGAAAACTACCACTGTGGCTGCCACATCAGCTCAATGCCAGAAGTGCTTCCAGCCAGGCCACTGGACTTATGAATGCAAGAATGAGCGGGTCTACATTTCGCGACCGTCCCGGTCACAGGTTTTGAATAACCCAAAAGTCAAAATGACTTTCTCAGTGTCATTTGAAGGTAACCCTGATGTGGAGAAAGTGAAGAGTGTGAAGAAGGAGAAAGGTAAGGATAAGAAGAAGAGTAAGAGGAAGCACCGATCTGGTAGCGATTCTGACGGGGATGACAGTGAGGCATCAGTGTTTGATACTGAGAGCGAGTCAGAGGTGACTGCTACTGATGAGTCGTCAGAGAGTAGCTCAAGTTATAGCTCTTCAGATTCAGAGGAGAGGAGGAGGAGAAGGAAGAAGCAGAAGAGGAAGCGGCACAGGAAGAGGTACAGCTCGTCAGAGTCATCAGAGTCGTCTGAGTCAGAGTCTGATTCCGACAGTGAATTGGATGACAAGACGAGTCGCAAGAAGGGTAAGCGGCACAGCCGTAGGCGCTGAAATGGCTTCTCCGATCGGTTATTTGAATGGTTTGAGAGTGGATAGACCTATTGGTGTTATGTCTTGGTATGATACATGTGGTTTGTTGAGGCTAGTAATGAGATTGCTCGTATGTTTGATTTAAGGTCAGGCAAGAGATTGTGACTTTTATTGAGGTATCATATGATACGTTTTGTTATCAATATTATGTTGAGAACCTAGTAATGGGGTGTTATTTTTCTTATTCTTTTTATCTTGTTTTCTTATTATGTAGAGATTGTATTTTTGACTTGCATCAGGTGGTAGTATTTTCTAGTACAGAGAATTAATTGAACTTCTATGCATTTACATAGTCCACCTGTACTGTACCAGGCTCACCTAAGTGCTTATTCATTCATGTAGATGCATTTTCAGTTTCATCTTGTAATCGCCAATAATAGTTGGAATCAGCTAGTAAAGCATACTGGTACCACATCATGTCTTAGTCTGGAGCCTGACCAGTGTCATGTTTGGTACTTCTGTAAGAGAAAATATGGAGCTCGATTGGTGCCATGTCTTACTGTTTTGTAAGAGAAGACTGATTGATGATATAAACTGAGCCTGCTGGGGTAATGAACTTGGGGAACTATGTCTAAAGGGAGGTATGAAATAAAGCCTATAGTTGGCTATTTTACATGTTAAATCCTCTATTTTACTTGAACCTCTTTAGCTTCCTAGTAAGCAGTATCAATGTTCTGAACCTTCAGATGTCTCAAGGAAGTCCATGATTTCTTATGAAATATTTTAGTTATGTAGTATGCATATAATTTTTATTTTTTTAAGATAAAGATGAGAATCAAAATTTTCAATTTTAAATATTTACAAGAAACTTTTCATTCAGATTTTAAACTTGTGACATGTAGATATGCTGAATGTTGAACCTACTTTACAAGAATTGGGTCTTATATGAGGATATGTTGTCCAGTAATTTTGCATATGTTATCTTCTAATGTCTTTAATTTGTGGTGGCACCGCAACAGTGCGTCTATCATTTACTTAAACAAAATAAATGAATAATCGTACTGATACCATAGTAGTGGGGAGACAGCCAATGGTGGCTGTGAGAACAAGAGGCAGTTTTGAGTAAATTCTATGTTATATAATTGGCTCTCTTGGAATGCATGACTGTAAGAGTTCAATGAATTCGCATACTCTGAGATATCTCATATTTTGCGCGACTTTTTGGAAAATCACAACCGTTCAAATACGTTCTGCACGAATCTCAATGCTCAATAATGCTGACCCCCCTGCGCTATCCCCGAATAGGCACCCGACACGTCGGTCACGCAAAATATGAGATATCTCAGAGGAGTTCAATTGGGTGACAGGTTGCATCTTTCCTGTACATCTTTACGCTTAAGAAATTTGGAAATTAGTACCGAGGTGCTCTGATTCCTTTGAACTTCAACAAGTGGATGAGTTAAAAGTTATCTTTATCCAATGTTCCATATCTTCAAGATATATCTTATTTTTGGACTCGAGACATTTTGAAGTGTTAATTATTATTATTATTATTATTATTATGATGATGATGTTTAGGTAGTGATTAGTGAATGACGCAAGTAACTGGATTTTAGTTTTTCATTTGAATATATTTTTCAAATAATGTATCATAAGAATTAGATTTACACTAGAATTATTATGTTGTTTCAATATACATGATGTTTCATCACAATTTAATTAGTAGACTCTCTTTCTTTCTTAAATCCTTTTTATCTGAATAAATCTTGGTTCTCTTGTGTCAATCAAGTGATTTCAGTAACCATTCACAATTGTTGAGAAGATGATGAAAAATGTTTGAGATACTTAGCGCTTGTAATAAAAGTCAAACAAAGTAACTTCATTATGAATTCTCTCAATCAATGCTATATATATATATATATAGAGTAAGGCTACGGTGCTTTGCAAAGTAAACCCACCCCTTTACTTCGGGCCACTTTTTGGATTTTGAAAATCCAAACAAACGATCCGAACCGTTCAACATGTTCTAAATATTGAAATGTGCTTGGAGATCAAATTTTACATTTTTTAGAATTTTTTTACTATTTATTAAGCCACTTTCAAAATCGCTGATCCAACAGTGAACAGTAAAAAACAGTAAAATTTTCTGGACCACTGGATCAGAAACTTTCAAAGTGGCTTAATAAATAGTAAAAAAATTCAAAAAAATGTAAAATTTGCTCTCCAAGCACATTTCAATATTTAGAACATGTTGAACGGTTCGGATCGGTTGTTTGGATTTTCAAAATCCAAAAAGTGACCCAAAGTAAAGGGGTGGGTTTACTTTGCAAAGCACCGTAGCCTTACTCTATATATAGAGGAGGGATCAAGTTACAACTAATTTGAGTTACAACAAAGTTACAACAACTACTTTTTTCATTTTCAAAGTCCAAATCGTCAATCCAAACCGTTCAACATGATCTCCACAATAAAATATGCTTGCAGATCAAATTTTACATTTTTTTGAATTTTTTTACTATTTATTAAGTATTTTACAAAAAATAGTCATATTCAGACCATTGAATTTTGTACCCATCTTAATAAATAGTAAAAAAATTCAAAAAAATGTAAAATTTGATCGGCAAGCACATTTTATTTAGATAATCACGTTGAACGGTTTGGATCGACGATTTGGACTTTGAAAATGAAAAAAAATAGTTATTGTAACTTTGTTGTAACTTGATCCCTCCTCATATATATATATATATATATATATCTGTTCGAAACTTGAATGAAGATCATTAATTTGTGAAAATTAAACAGAGGATAACTTGACTCTAACCTCTTCTTAAAAAACAATTGACTTCGCCCCTTGCCAGTACATTATCAATGAAGCTTCATTCTAAGTCTACTTTATAATTCTAGAAATTGTTAAGTGGTTTACAAATTTATTCTAATTGCTTCGTCCTCATATGAAAGGCCATGGATTCTGTAGCTTTTGCAAAATAGAGAAAGATCAGTTATGATTTCAAGGGATATGTCTGGACATTTTGGGTTTTACTTTTTCTTTTTCTTTTTCTTTTCCTTTAATTGTCATTACTCGTATTTTCTGCAGCCGATGTACCTTTACTTAGCAAAAGAAAACTTGCTGTATGTATATCAAAATGGGTATGTAAACTGTTGAAATAAATGGTGGTCCATACCGTTGCCTATTTGGATCATATCTTCAAAGAAAGAAGGCAACAGCTGGGGGAATCAATTTATAATCAGAGTTATTACATTCCCATTTTAGATAATTGTATTAGAAAACAAATCTATCTATTCTCTCTAATCTCTCTATATATTCTCTTCTCCTCTATGTAACTATTATTAGAAAAAACTAATAGAAAAAGTGCGAGTTTGGGTGTGGAGGACGTAGGCACCGAATTGGTGCCGAAACTCGTTAAATCTTGTGTCTTTCTCTGTTTTCAGTTTTCTGTATACTTACACACGGGCCGTGTACTATTATACACGGACCGCACACAGAGTTATGATTTTCTACATGGTATAGAGCACCAGGCGTAGTTGTAGATCTAACAGGGGAAATCTGAGATGGACGACCCTAGCATGAAGACGAATGGAGAGAAGATCCCAGACCCCAGTGCTGACATGACCCTGCTTCAAGCGTTGAAGGAACTTCTCTCCTCACAGAAGGTGACGGCCGTACCGAATGACGTACCGATTAACTTGACCACTGTTAAACTCGACGGAAACAACTATGGCCTGTGGCTGTCCATGATGGAGACGCATCTGGCCGGCAAGGGCAAGTTGGGATATGTGAAGGGTGACAAACAAGCACCCCTAGTAGGCGATGTGGGGTATGAACAGTGGAAGATGCACGACTCAATGGTGAAAGGTTTGATTCTAAATTCCTTGGATCCAGCTTTGATTGGTAATTTTCATCGGTATTCCACATCAAAGGAGGTATGGGATGCTTTAGCAATAACATTTTTTGATAGATGTGACTCCTCTCAAATTTATGATCTTCAACAGAGGGTTCATATGTTGTATCAAAAGGGGGGTCGTTGGAGAAATACTATAATGAATTACAGGGGCTGTGGAAAGAAATCGACTTCAGGAGGCCAAATCCCATGACATGCACAATGGATATCGAGAGGCACAACCTATGGGTCCAGCAAGATCGTGTGTACAAGTTTCTTGCCGACCTAGATGATTGTTTGGATAGCACTCAAGCCGACATAATCCAGACGGTGCCCCTTCCAACTATCGAGCAAGCATATGCCAGAGTTAGACGGGAGGAGATGCGGCAAAAGGTGATGTGTGGCAACAGTAACTCAAACCCTGTTGTTATGGCGGTGAAGGGCACGGACCGTGCAGGCTGGAACACGGACCGGACAAATTGGAACACGGACCGGGACAAACTGGAACACGGACCACACAGGTAGTCACACGGTCCGCGCATCTAAGGTATCTTTTTCTCTTAAAACTGAAACAAACCAGGGAAAAGGGAAAAGAGTTGAAGAAGGCGGATGCACCCACTGCCACAACCCAAAGCACACTAGAGAAACGTGCTTTCAACTGAATGGCTACCCAGACTGATGGCATGAATTGAAGGAGAGAAAAGGAGCAAGTAAGAAGGGACAAGCTCATCAGACGGTGTACACGGACCGTGCAGGAGGGAGCACGGACTGTACAGGTCAGAACCTGAGCCACAGAAACAACACCGGACAAGCATCTCTGACATTAGCAAATTTTGTTGAAGGTACAGAGGGTGGTGCTGAGAAAGGTAATGCTTTTATTACACATAATCTAAAAAAATGGATAATAGATTCGGGAGCAACTGATCACATGACCTATTTAGATTCTGATCTAGATAAAATCCACAAATCAAACAGGAAAGAAATTGTGAGTGCAAATGGGATTAAATCACCAGTTATAGGGTCGGGAAATGTTTCTGCTACCCCATCTCTATGTCTAAAAGAAACACTACTAGTCTCTTCGCTGACCACGAGACTCATATCAGTAGGAAGATTAACTGAAGACTTAAACTGTGCTGTTTTAATGTACCCAAAATTTTGCATTTTTTAGGACATCCTCACAAAGGAGATACTTGGGCGTGGTATTAAGCACAATGGACTGTATCACCTTGAAGATGAGAGTATTGGCTCCGCATGTTTGACTGGACGGAGTGTTCAGACGGATAATATTTTGTTATGGCATAAGAGGTTAGGGCACCCTTCTGTTGGTTATATGCGGAAGATGTTTCCGTCATTATGGGTTAATGTATCAATTTCTGAAATTTCTTGTGAAACTTATATGAAAAGTAAGAGTCATAGAAACACTTATCCTAGTGCTTGTTTTAAGAATTTGGAATTTGGTGATTTACTTCATTCTGATGTGTGGGGTCCAGCCCCAGTTACCTCTATTAATGGAGAAAGATGGTTTGTTTTGTTTACTGATGATAGTACCCGAATGACCTGGTTATATCTGTTAAAAACTAAGGATGAAGTTGCCACATGCTTTTTAGATTTTTTGAATTTGGTCCAACGACAGTTTGGGAAAAAGATTAAGATTCTTAGAAGTGATAATGGGAGGGAGTATGTGAATAATTTCTTGAGGAAATATTTTAGAGATAACGGAATTGTCCATGAAACATCCTGTGTTGGTACCACCCAACATAATAGAGTGGCCGAAAGAAAGAATAGGCATATTTTAGAAATTGCACGGTCATTATTGTTTGAAAGTCATGTGCCCCAAAATTTCTGGAACCACGCTATATCTATTGCTGTATACCTCATGAATAGAATGCCCTCACGAACCCTAAATTTTCTCACTCCATTACAAAAACTGGCCTCATTTGTAGAAATCCCTTCAACCTTGACCTTGACACCTAAAATTTTTGGTTGTGTAGCATATGTGCATGTTCCGCGAGAGAAGAGAACAAAGTTAGAACCATGTGCCATTAAATGCATGTTCATTGGGTATGTGACCAATCAGAAATGGTACAAATGCTTTGATCTAGAAACCAGAAAGACCTATGTCACAATGGATGTAACTTTCTTAGAGAGTGAATCTTGTTTCCCAAGCCAACCAATCACAGTACCAGTACAAGGGGAACCCGATTACCAAGTATGGTGGGATATTCAGGAGAACACCAACCCAGTTCATATACCAGAGGAAAGTGACCAGGCACCAGAAAATGCGTCTAATGACGCGGACTGCACAGCAGACTACACGGTTCGTATATCAGAGGACACGGACCATGCATTCGGGGATCCGGACCGTACACGGGTTGATGAAGCAGAAAGTCCAAAGGCAGAGGTGATACAGTCCCACGAGGATTCAGAAGACATACCACTCTCGAGTTCTCCTGAGGATGCTCCTGAGGTAAGTTCTCTCATCTCTGAAAGAAGGTATCCCATTACAGCCAACCGAAATGTATGACCAAAGAGGTATAACGAAGAAGGGTATGCGATATCTAACTATACCAGCACTGAAGGGTTGTCCAACTTGGTACAAACTTTTACTAAGGAATTATCGAAAATTCGAGTACCAAGCACTGTGGGAGAAGCACTACACGATCCCAAATGGGTTGAGGCCATGGAAACTGAGATGAAAGCCCTAGAAACCACTAAAACTTAGAATTTGGTAGAACTTCCGACTAGAAAGAAAACAGTCGGATGCAAGTGGGTGTTTTCTGTGAAATATGTGCTACAGGTAAAGTTGAGCGGTATAAGGCAAGGTTGGTCACAAAAGGGTACACTCAGACATATGGTATAGATTTCTAGGAAACTTTTTCCCCAGTTGCAAAACTTAACACAGTTCGAGTTTTATTATTTTTTACAGCAAACTTTGACTGGCCCCTACATCAGTTTGATGTGAAGAATGCTTCTCTGCATGGTGATTTAGAAGAGGAAATCTATATGGATCTACCGCCAGGATATTCCCACCAAAACAACAAGAAACTGGTGTGCAAGTTGGAACGGAGTCTATATGGCTTAAAACAGTCCCCCAGGGCATGGTTCGGGCTGTTCTGTAAGGCCATGAAGAGCTATAACTACAATCAGAGTGACTCTGATCATACTCTGTTCTTCAAGCATCGTCAAGGCAAGGTAACCATCTTAATTATCTATGTTGATGACATGATAATTACAGGGGACGATACTATGAAAATCGAGTGGCTCGAGCAGAGGTTATCACAGGAATTTGAGGTGAAGGATCTAGGCTGTCTAAAGTACTTCTTGGGAATAGAGGTACTGCGTTCAAAGGAAGGTATATCTCTATCACAGAGAAAGTATACACTTGACTTATTTGCAGAGGTGGGGATGCTCGATTGTAAGCCAGCTGATACACCCACAATTCCGAACCTGAAGTTTGAAGATGACCCGGAAGATCCGGAGGTAGATCGGGAAGCCTATTAGAAATTAGTAGGTAAACTCATTTACCTATCCCATACTAGACCCGATATTGCATATGTTGTGAGCATGGTGAGTCAGTTTATGCAGGACCCGAGAAAATAACACATGGATGCTGTGATAAGAGTTTTGCGGTATCTAAAGAAAACTCCAGGAAAATGCATTCAGTTTAGGAAAAATGGACACTTGGACATTTGGGGATACACATATGCTGATTGGACTGGAGACAGAATAGATCGAAAATCAATGTCAGGATACTTCACCTTTGTGGGAGGAAATCTGGTTACATGGAGAAGTAAGAAACAGAATGTAGTTGCACTGTCAAGTGCAGAAGCAGAATTCAGAGGGATGTCGAAGGGCCTATGTGAGTTGTTGTGGTTGAAAAAACTTATGAATGAATTGAAATATGGGCCAAAAGGAGAAATGCAACTACATTGTGATAACAAGTCAGCAATTGAGATAGCCAATAACCCAGTACAACATGACATGACCAAGCATATAGAATTGATAGACATTTCATCAAACAAAATTTGGAAGAAAAGATCATCTCATTTCCGTTTGTGAGATCAGAACAACAGTTGGCAGACATGTTAACAAAGGCAGTGTCAACCAAGTGCTTTGAAGATTCGATTGCCAAGTTGGGTATGATAGATGTCTACCTACCAACTTGGGTGGGTGTTAAAATAAATGGTGGTCCATATCGTTGCCTATCTGGACCATATCTTCAAAGAAGGAAGGCAACAGCTGGGGGAATCAATTTATAATCAGAGTTATTACATTCCCATTTTAGATAATTATATTAGGAAACAAATCTATCTATTCTCTCTAATCTCTCTATATATTCTCTTCTCCTCTATGTAACTATTATCAGAAAAAACTAATAGAAAAAGTGTGAGTTTGAGTGTGGAGGACGTAGACACCGAATTGGTGCCGAACCTCGTTAAATCTTGTGTCTTTCTCTGTTTCCAGTTTTCTGTATACTTACACACGGGCCGTGTACTATTATACACGGACCGCACACAGAGTTACGATTTTCTACATAAACTATATATATTTAGTCTTCCGACAGAAATGGTTGGAACACTTCTCTCTTATGTTGGATTAAAATTCACCAAGGACGTAATCACCAAACTCGAAAGTCATGTACACCTTTCCTTTCTGCAAAGTAAATCCGAAGATGTATTGAAATATGTTGGATGCTCCTTAATTTATTATATAATATATCAGCAAGAACTGTACCGTACTGTTACTCAGCCACCAAGCTCTAAATTGAAAATTTTATTCATGATTCACATCCTCTCGCGTACCTAACTAAATCAAGTTGATATCATCAGGATATATCGTTCGTCTTGAATTTCAAAGCTCCACGGTCTCCTAAAAAACTGACCCTACGTTCATCGAATGTGGACATTAATTTCACAGTATCATATATGCTTACACGAAAAGGTTAATTACCACGGAGGAGTACGCAAGCATTATTAAATTTAAAGGTGTTGTTTTTGAGGTTTTGCTGGCATGCATACACAAGATACTCTTTTAATTAGTTTTATTTCGAATAATCTCCGACACAAATGTGAGTAAATTTTTTAAAAAAAGAAATCCTATTTCATAAAGATGCAGCAGCCAGCTAGCTAACAATCTATATATGCATGAGGTATCATCTAGCTAGAAAAAAGCAAACAAAGTAAAGGGTTTGTAACTATCAGCATCCATATGAATGACCTTAAGAGTGTGACAATGTTCGCGAATTACGATTTCTTCTGCCAGCGTTACTATTGCGGGCAACAAGTGGATCAACCATCAAGCATTGCTGCGCCTTTTCCAATGGCAAAAACTTCATCGTGTCCAAAGACTTCTAGAAAGAAGGAGCGCTTGTCTGACAAGGATTCACAGGAGATGAAGGTCAGGAGGATGATGAGGAACCGAGAGTCTGCTGCCAGATCTCGGGCTAGAAAATTGGTTCTTTTTTTTTATTATTTTCTGTTTTTGTTGATGAATATAAACTCAAGTTTGCATTAGGTTTTAAAAGAATGGAACTAGAAACTTGAAATTGAGGAGAGTTGCATGCTGTAATGTAATTTTAACACTTATGAAAAATACATAATATAAAGGACAAAATTGCTAATTTTTAATTTATGAGAATAACTTAACTATCCCAGCTATAACCTAAATCTGTCTGATACTTTCTTTTAAAATTTTCTTATTGAATTTCAAGATAGATGGGGGGCTAAGGAGCTAATTAATATTTGTTTATTTGTTTACCTTGACTTCTAAGGCATACATAAAGGAGCTTCACAATAAGGTTTTCCAATTGGAAGAGCTAATTAAAAGACTAGAACGAATAAGGTACATATGTTTCTACTTCTGCAACGGTTACTTCAGTTACTATTTCAGTACACTTGCTGATCGATGCAAACAATTGTTTTTTGTTATTATTATTATATTTTTTTGAAACAAAGCTTTCTCTTGATAAATTTCATTGATAAATTAATAGTTCAACTTAATGGAGCGGCACTTGGCAACACAAGAAGGAACAAGGTCTCAGCTACGACGAACCAATTCTGCACTGTTCTGATATACTCTACATTTTTAAGAACTTGAGAGATTTTAATTTAATTTCTTACTAGCATGCATGTTAGAATAATTAAGCCGCTGGTAGACTGATGTAGAAGGGGTATTGCATTCAACCGAATGGGTCAAGTGGATAAGAGCGTTGGATTTAGTTTATATCCTATGGTCTCTATATATATGTACTATTTATATATGTGTAATATATATCGATCCATATCCGGGCTGGGCACATCAAATAATCTCTGTTTAAGGTTTAAGCCTATCTATAACTTTTACCTACGTAATTTTTTGTAAAATTTTATGAGAACAAAGCTTTTGCTATTGTATTGAGTATTGTATTGTATTGATATTGGTATTCTGTTATGTATTACAATCAGAGAGCTTTTGGGGTTTTATATTGTCTAAGCCTATTGTACCGTTGGTACCTAATATTTGATATCAACGGTAACTTTCAAAAAACAGTAAAGTAAGTACAGGTCACGTTTTTCTATTTTTACAATATTTCTAATTTACACTCTAATTATTCTTTATTCTCAACACTCTCTCTCAAGATAGGATTATAGATATCGATTAATCCTAACTTGCTTGTTATTTCTTCAAACACCTTCGAAATGAGACCCTTGGTGAAGATGTCGGCTAATTGGTCTTGACTCTTCACGTAAGGAGTTTCAATTTCCTTCGCTTGAACTTTTTCTCTTATAAAATGACAATCGACTTCGATATGCTTTGTTCTCTCATGAAACACCGCATTCGAAGTAATATGCCTTGCCGCATTATTATCAGAAAACATTCTCATAGGTTTATCAATTTTGAAGTGCAACTCTTCAAGCAATTGTTTGATCCATGTGAGTTCACTTGCGGTAGATGCCATGGCATGATATTCCGCTTCCGCACTTGATCGCACCACGATATTTTGCTTCTTACTTTTCCATGTGACTAAGTTTTCGCCTACAAACGTGCAATAGCCGGTTGTTGATTTTCTATCGAAACTCCCGGCCCAATCTGCATCGGAATAGCCACATATTTCGTTAGATTTATTATTTTTCATCCATATACCCTTTCCGGGTGATTTCTTCAAATATCTCAAGATTCTATCAATGACATCCAAATGTGATTTTCTTAGTGAGTGCATAAATTTGCTAATTTGACTTACCGCAAACGATATGTCCGGCCTAGTTACCGTTAGGTAGATCAACTTACCTACAAGCCGTTGAAATTGGTTGACATCTTCTAACGGCTCTCCATCTTCGGAATTTAATTTACAATTACTATCAATAGGTGTTGAGGCCGGTTTGGATCCTAATTTTTCCGTTTCTTTTAGAAGGTCTATAGTATATTTTCTTTATGAAATAAATAATCCTTTGATAGAATGAGCTATTTCAATTCCTAAAAAATATTTAAGTCTACCAAGGTCCTTTATTTCAAAATTTTCTTTTAAGTGTCTTTTAAGATTATTAATTTTTTCATAATTGTTTCCGGTTATAATTATGTCATCAACATAAACAAGGACAATGGTAATATCATTACTCTCATGTTTTGAGAATAATGATGTATCGGATTGGCTTACTTTAAAACCGCAAAAAAATTAAATATTGAGATAATTTGCCATACCATGCCCTTGGAGATTGTTTAAGTCCATAAATTGATTTCTTTAACCTACAAACAAGGTTAGTATTTTTTTCTTTTACATGACCCGGTGGGAGAGTCATATAAACCTCTTCTTCAAGTGTTTCTTGAAGAAATGCATTTTTAACATCCATTTGATATAAATTCCAATCATTATTTACCACTATCGAAAGTAGAATCCTTATGGTATTCATCTTTGCTACCGGAGCAAATGTCTCTTGGTAATCGATACCGTATGCTTGGGTATATCCTTTGGCAACTAGTCGGGCTTTATATCTTTCTATGGTGCCATCACTTTGGTATTTTATTTTAGAAACCTATTTGCATCCTACGGATTTTTTATTTTTTGGTAACGGTATAATGGTCCATGTATTATTTTTTTCTAAGGCTTGGAGTTCTTCTTTCATAGCCTTGCACCATACCGGTTGATTTATGACTTCATCAAAGTTTCTTGGTTCTTCCATTTTGGAAATTGAACTAAGAAACGCATGATGGTGTTTCCAAATGTTCCTATATGAAATATAATTTTGAATAGGATATTGAACCTCATAGGTTACAAAATCTCGTAACCTTGTTGATGGTTGAGTGGGCCGTGTTGATCTCCTTGGTGCGAATTCTTTGTCAATAATTTCATTTTCTTCAATATTCTCGTTTTCTTCTTCATCGGCCTCGCTTTGAGAAGTGTTGTTATTTTCGCCTTCATTTTCTTCTTCTTCATTTCCTACAACTCTTTGCTCCTCAATTTGATTAGTAGTCATAGAAATGACAAAATCATTTGTACTAATATGGTTATTAAGCTCATTTTTATTTTCTTTAAAATATGGCTCATTTTCAAAAATGTTACATCTCTTGAAATATATAATTTATGATTTATATGATCATAACATTTGTAACCCTTTTTTTGAGATGAATATCCTAAAAAAATAGCCTTAATAGAAGTAGAATCTAATTTGTCTCGTTTATTTTGGTGTACATAACATATACATCAAAATACTCGTAAATGGTTAAGAATTATTTTTATTTGGTACACAACTTCTAATGGACTTTTTTTTATTTAAAACGACACTTGGTAACCTATTTATCAAATAGGTTGCGGTGAGAATGGCATCCGACCAATAAATCTTTGGAACATTGTTTTGAAACATGAGAGCTCTTGTTATTTCAAGTAAATGACGATTTTTCTTTCCGGAAACTCCATTTTGTTGTGGGGTATAAACACAAGTAGTTTGGTATATAATTCCTTTTTGTTTTAAAAAATTTGAAAATTTTTGATTTACAAATTCCGTTCCATTATCGGTTCTAAGAATTTTAATTTTTGTGTTATATTGATTTTCAACTAAATTTGAGAAGTCTTGAAAATAAGAAAAAACTTCACTTTTATTTTTTAATAAGTATAAGCATGTAAGTCGCGAAAAATCATCTATAAATGTAACAAAATATTTAAAATTATTATAAGAGTCTATAGAAGCGGGTCCCCAAACATCGGAATGAACAAGTTCAAATATTTGATTACTTTTAGAATTTGAAGTTACAAAAGGAAGTCTTGTATGCTTCGCTAATTTGCATACTTCACACCTACTACAGTCCAAATTCGAAAAATTAAAAATACATTCAAAATCTTATCAGAGGGATGCCCGATTCTTCTATGCCATAAACTTCCCATGTCTTGTAATTTTGTGTTGAAATTAAATTTTTGGTTATTTAAAAAATAGAGTCCATTTTGAAAAAACCCTTCACCAATCATCCTCTTGGATATGATATCCTGTAAAAATACATTTTTTGATAAAAAAATAATCTCACAATTTATTTCCTTTGAAAGTTTTCATATAGATAATAAATTTGATGTGCAATTTTTTATATGTAAAACATGTTTAATTTCCTTTAAAAAAAGGTTGATTGAGCCATATCCACAAATTTTCATTTTTTCACCGTTTGCAACGTATACAAATTCTGTTCTTTGTTTTTTTGATAATTGTGTAATAAGTTTTTATTTCCGGTCATGTGATCGGTTCCACCGGAATCTAATATCCAAACTAAATTATTTTGGGAGTGTTCTCGAGTTAAACTACCTAAATTTGTACATTTTACTTGATTTAATTTATCATTTTCGGTTTGAGAACTGATGGGGCAGCTAATGTTTCTTTTATTTGGTATTGTATATATATTGTGATTGGGGCTTATATCAGAATTATTAAACAAAAATTGAGTTTTAGAAAAACCTTTATTGGGCTCGGCCTGTTTTAGAAGCCCATTTAAGGAGCTGATATGGGAGCGGGTCACAGCACCACTTTCACCCGAACCATTGAAGATAGTGTCGGACCCGGTTTGCTTCATTCTTTCTTCACCCGGTTCAGATCGCGTGGCTGCCCCAGCAAATCCTTTCTTCTTCTCCCCCATAGGGTTATCGCCATGAAGGCCGCTGTTGTCTTTCTAGCACTTTGGTCGTAGTTCTGGATGGAGGAACCAGCACTTGCTCTTTTCGTGACCCTCCTTCTTGCAATGATCGCATTTTCCTGAGGTTTCCTCCTTTTTTCCAAAACTAGGGTTTGCTCGGAGTGCAGCCATGGCATGATTTTCGGGTTTCTCGGGTTTTTCTTGCACGGCTGAGGTACCGGCCATGACGAGGTGTCTCGATTCCTCACCTTGAAGAAGCGACATCGTGTCGTCAAGGCTTGAAAGCTCGGCCAATAATAGGATCTGAGTTCGAACGGGTTCGTAGGACTCGTCAAGCCCCGCTAGAAACTGGTACACCCTTTCTTGTTCTCGCTCTTTGATGATTTGTGGATCTGTGGTTTTGACGAGATAGAGGTTCAATTCCTCCCATCTCCTTTTTAGCTCGCTTATGTATTCGATGATCGGTCTCTGTTTTTGGGTTAATTGATGAATTTTTCTTTTGAGATGGTATATGTGGGAATGATTTCTGTTTTTGCTAAAATGTCGGTTGATGGCATCCCACATTTCTTTAGCGATATCGTGATAGAGAAACAGGTCAGACATATTGGGTTCTATGGAATGGAGTAGTGAGTTCATGGCTTTGAGGTCTGACTTCTTCCATTTTTTGTATTCGGCTTTCTCTTTTGTTTGATCGGGCATTTTTGCATCACCTGTGACATTGTCGTATAGATCCCTCTCATTGAGAGAGAGAACCGCAGCTCGGGCCCATGATTGAAAATTTCGGTAGTTGAGCAATGTGGTGGTTAAGCGTGGCGATGGTACCTCACTGGTGCTGTTCGTCGCCTCTGCCATATTGGTGTCGCGACACTAGATTGCAACAATTTTGTTGATTTTGAATTTTCTGAGGTCTTAGGAATATCGCTCTGATACCATGTAAAATTTTATGAGAACAAAGCTTTTGCTATTGTATTGAGTATTGTATTGATATTGGTATTATGTTATGTATTACAATCAGAGAGCTTTTGG